>JAJOZX010000245.1:1512500-1537500 GCA_023014485.1 Bathynomus jamesi | reverse complement strand
CGTTGTGTCCTTGGCGGTACCGTCTGTAAAATGGACAACACTATTAGTTATATTCTCCACCCTTGCACCAGGGTAGCAGTAACGGCGCCTACGACGAGTGTTTCTCCCATAGAATTCCTCGAGCTGCCCTCGAACAATGGAATCGCCAACGTGTCGTATTTCCTGTTCATCAGCATCTTCGAAACCTAAAACAGAAAGCCTATTGTTTATTATTACTGGTAGACAAGTCTTAGGTTTTCTCAATGGGGCTCCATTACACACTCGAACGAAGGGTTGGGAACTAGGGGAAGAGAGAGGGCTATTAGTACAATTTATATTATTTGTAGAAACTGAGGCAGGAGGGGTCGTAACTGGAGTCTCAAGGGATTCTAATTTTGCCGTCAGGAGCATCACGCTTTCTTCAATCCTCACTCTGGCCTCCCTCTCACATTCTAACTCGTTCCTCAGGACTTCCATGCTTGAGCACCAACTGCAAACTAACTGTTCATTATTATTAGCCATTGTAAACGCGTAAGCGGCAAATTTCCATTCACAGCGACTGCAAGTACTTGACGAGGGTGCCATGCGTTTAGAAATTAATAAATTACAAAGTAGGTCTACCGCGTGCTTATTGTGCCGTCACCTGCTCAAACCCGCAAAAATGTTCTTGAAACGCAGAAACAGGTTCTTGTAACACAAATTTACACTAAATGAATATATAATTAAGCTACCGACGAAAGATCTGTAAAAGAAAGAGTATTAGTAATACTTATCTGTCCGCTATTCGACCGACTTTTTTCCTTTTTTCCCACTGTGTGTGACCACACTCTACCTGATCTCCCGAAGGAAGGGAAAATGAACATTATGACTACTCGTTTTCTGATAGATTTGAAAAACAAACAAGGCAAGCCACGTGTACTAGCCTTGGTTTAATGAAATAATATAGTACTGAATAAAGTCAATAAATGAAATATAATCGTTAATGAATGATTAGTAACACGAAGCAACTTAGTTAAGAATGCACCAAACACTATTTTTTTTTAAAGACACCTCAACGAAAACCACTTATTCAATTGATAACACTGGACTCTCGATAAAACACATCTGTTCGCAAGGAAAGACTGATCACAATGAGAATGACTGATCACATATCAAGGAAAGACTGATCACATATGAGAAAGACTGATCACATATGAGAAAGACTGATCACATATATATATATATATATATAATATATATATATATATATGTGTGTGTGTGTGTACATACATATACACACACACACACACACCTATATATATATACATATAAATAACTATATATATGTCGCGCGTGTGCGCGAGCCACTGCCTGCTTGCGACTTTTATGATGAACACACTTTGGACAATCCAATGAAGGTGGTCCTTGTTGGTTAAGCTCGGCCTTAGCCGAGGGCATCCGAGTAACAATAAACAGTTTTCTACCAAGTTTTTTCCAGAAGGGGTGAATGGAAACACCACTTCTAAATTGGAGTTTTCTATCACTTGCATAATTTTTATTACACAAAGTATATACAGAACGAGGCACTGAAGGAGGAAAATGAATTTACAGCCTCTTATATATATATATATATATATATATATATATATATATATATGTATGTATGTATATATATAGGTGTGTGTATATATATATACACACACACATATACATATATAACCTTAACCTTTGGTTTAACCTTTGGTTAGCGTCCTCCCGAATTGTTCATTCCGACGAAGGTCAAGCTTTTCACTCCACCTTAAACCTACAGTTTAACGTAGATTCCGAAATACGCCCCATCAGCAGCCCAGCGTCTTAACGTCTAGGCCAACTAGGGTACCCATTTATCTACCTACCATTTTTTTTATTGTGTGGAAGTATGAACAGCTGGGTGTTGCTGCGCGCCGGCTGCCGTCGGGTCTCGAACCTGGGGCCGATGGTTTCTTAGTCAGCGACGCTAACAATTACACCACCGAGGCGCATATATATATATATATATAAATTAACAAAGAATAATTCCTATATAATCAAATATTCATTTTTACATAATAACCAAAATCGCATATCACGAGTTTGGATAAAATTTTTATTTGTTGCTTTCTATTTTGGCAGTTTCACAACCATGCGACCTACCATTTATGTGATTAAGTCGAACCCATGTTTGTCATTCAAGGTTCGTTGTGAGAAACGAATGTCCCTTAATTTCATTCCCTTAAAGTACAAACAAGACAATTGACGGTTAGATCGTTTAAAATTTCCATCACAATATTACCCATATCTCCTTTTTCCATTTATTATAGAATTTATTATAATTAATTATGGTTGTCTTGCATCTAACCCTCATCCCTAAATTTTATTAGATTATGCATACACATTGCATATGGCATGATTGGAACCCTTGTTTGTACTTCTTTATTCAGTACTGTTTTCTCTAATTCATCTCTTCTAAATTCTCCCAGTAATGACTTGTACTGTACATACAAATTAAATAACTATGGCGTATTAATTATGAATTGACCATAATTTCAATAACTATGACGTCATAAAGTAGCTTAATTCTCTTCACATTTTCCATACCTTGAATACCGATCATATCTTTAGTATTTAATGTATGGTAAATTCTTTAACATAATAATAGAAACGTTTACACTCTATAAGTCATTATGTAAATGTTCATTCATACACATATCTTATCTTGACCGTTAACCTTTATTAATTGTATTAATTATTCATTCATCGACCTTCCTATTTTCTACCTATTGTCAACCTATTGTGCGACTACCAATATGTGTACAATACTTTGTGCATTCGTACATATCCCCTGATGATCATGATTACGTACATAGTTACGTACATGTACATACATTCACATCTATTATTTTTATTTTTTTCTTTAAATTAATTAATTTCTCGCAATCTCATAAATGCTTATGCAAGGGTTCGAGTTCCGCTGACCAGGCGAAAGTGAGCGCTTTTAAGGTGAAAATCTCCTTTCGCTTGCTTCTAATTTATAAAACATTATTATGTGTGTTATGTATATATATATATATATATATATATATATATATATGTGTGTGTGTGTGTGTGTGTGTGTGTGTGTGTGTGTGCCGTATGTTCCCATGTACTTTGTGTTATATTCCTAACATCTTAATTGTCTATAAATATGAAACACTGTAAAAAACTATAGTTAACTGTTTAAGTGTAATTAATTATAATATTTTAATATAATGTAATAGATGTACTTTAATGAAACTATAATTAACGATAATAATTTAATATAATGTAATTAATGTACTTTAATGAATCTGTAATTAAAGATAATAATTTAATGTAATGTAATTAATGTACTTTAATGAAACTATAATTAATGATAATAAGCGAATTTGAATTAATTGGTAATTCTAATCATAATTGTAATAAACCAAAATTACAACGTACTCAGTGATGTACTTCGGATTGTATTCAATGTAAGACCCGACATTATGTCGCCATTTAGGAATGTATACTCGGCGATATTGTTATTATTATTTTATTATTATTATTTTTCCGTTGGGATAAATTTTTGATTTTCTTTCTACTTTGCCAAATAATTGATGACTTGTTCCTTTTAGAAATTTCTTAATCATTTTTAGATTTAGCTTAATAATGAATCCTGAGTAACCTTTGCCATGTTCATGTTTTGTATATGTTCCCTCTTCGTTATAAAAGATAAAGTCATGTCTTGCCTAAGCATTTAATTGTAAATCTTAAACCTTTAATTTTTGCTCATATACATATCTTAGTATAAAGATGCCGTGACCCGACAATTCAGCGCAGGACAATTCAGCGCCGACAATTCAGCGCCGACAATTCAGCGCAAGACAATTCAGCGCAAAGACAATTCAGCGCAAGACAATTCAGCTCAAGACAATTCAGCGCGAAAATACGAACAAAGAAGAAGAAAGAACAAATCCAGAGGGAAGAGAGGCTTGCAACTGTTAGGTTAGGTTAGGTTAGGTTAGGTTTCTAGTTTTTGAAATAAAATCTTAATTTTAACAATTCTAACAAATTTTGTTTTTTTTAAATAAAATTTTAATAATTATACTCCTTTGAATTTTATCTCCGATTTGTCACTCCTTCGTTATGTCACTCCTTCGTTACGGTATTTATGTCACTCCTTTGTTATGTCACTCCTTTGAAATGTCACTCCTTCGATACAGAACCAATTTAGCATATATATAAATATACAAATTTTTCTCTTTTTTATTTATTGCGATTTATTTTTATTATTTTTAACTAAACTTTTAACTGTACTGACTCGCGCTGAATTGTCGGCGCTGAATTGTCTTGCGCTGAATTGTCTTTGCGCTGAATTGTCGGCGCTGAATTGTCGGCGCTGAATTGTCGGCGCTGAATTGTCGGCGCTGAATTGTCCTGCGCTGAATTGTCGGTGCTCCTAAAGATGCATAGTTCAATTTCCACTTCTCATTAACTCGGCGGATCAGGAAAACAGCAGATCTGAACATACGCTGTTTAAGATGAAAATATGGCTTCCTCTTCCTATATCCTGTTTATCTGTTTAACCATTGTCACAACAAAAAATTTACTTTATTTTTAACTATTGTGCAAAAATAATAGTCTTTTCTACATTTAGTAATGATGATGTTAGTAGAATCGGGGTATATAAACCCATATAATTTTTTCCACGCTCATTCTGATTTAGATTACGAGGCTGAGCATTACCTGTAACATTTTAGCAGTAAATTACAGTAAAAAAGACATTATCTTCTCCTTCGAGCCGTGCTCTCTTCAGAGAACTTAGTCATTAAAATCTCCCGATACGTTAGAAGAAGAATCGGAGAAACCTCAAAGAATTTAATAAGCCCCTCAGAATCCTCCGAGCCACTATAGAAGAACTCGGAGAGTAGGATAGAAGAATCTACTGCAAGTAACAAATCCGTTGCTGCCACCTAACCAGAACCCCCGTCGACTTCGACCCAACCCAAGATTATAGAAAGAGAAGAATTAACAAAAACTGTCGAACCTTGCCAGGATAAAAAAAGTGGCGACCCTGCCCCTAGATAACAACTGGCGACCTCTGCATCCAAGATTCTTCCAGTCTTCCAGACCCTGGAACTAGAACCAACATCCAGTTTACCGGCGTGTCACGACTTCCAGTTCGTCACATCTACCCTTGAACCGGTGTGTCACGAGTCCAAGTTCTCCACGCCTAGTTTTCATCCAAGAACAAGTGGCCAGCAAGACACGTCTTCAGAATAACGTCTCCAAAGATTTCGCCGTAGGAATCTTGTTAAGTACAGAACTCTTTTTTTTTAATAATCTCTAAACATTTGAAAAGTCAGTATTATTAACAGTTAATAATTAGTATCAAGCCAGAATTTACAAGAAACACAGTGAACATTCACTGCACCAGTGATACATTCCTTTATATTGAAACAGAGTTATTTTCACTATTATAGTTAGTATAGAATAATTTTATTTTATGTACCAAACATAATATTACCGTACCTTCGAGTGAAATGTTGTTTACATTTTTTATTTTTGTTTACAATTTTTCCAAATTATTGAATTAAATTGACTTGAAATTATTGTGCATTTATTGTGCATTATTATAATAGAGAAAGAGAGTTTATAGTTTATAGAGACACTTGATAGCAGTTCGACTGCAGTCAATTTCAGTCAGTTTCAGTTTCTGTCAGTTTTCATTCAGTTTGCAGTCAGTTTTCAGTCATTTTGAATTTTAAGTCATTTTGAAGTTTAACCCTTTAAGCCCTGAATTTTTTCTAAGGTTAAGTTATGAATGCGTGTATTTGAAACGTTAGCTATTTGCACCTTTAGTCCTTAAAGGGTAAAGACAGTTTGAAGTCCAAGTCACTTTTCAGTCAGTTCAAGTCAGTAGGTTGCATCCAGAGGGACAACCGCCCAAGAGATTTATAGAAATACTTGATAGCAGTTCAAGTCAGTAGGTTGCATCCAGAGGGACAACCGCCCCAGAGAATCATAGAAATACTTGATAACAATTCAAGTCAGTAGGTTGCATCCAGAGGAACAACCGCCTCAGAGATTTGTAGAAATAATTGATAGCAGTTCAAGTCAGTAAGTCAGTTTAAGTCAGTTCAAGTCAGTCAGTCAGTTTCAAGTCAGTCAGTTTCAAGTCAGTCAGTTTCAAGTCAGTCAGTTAGTTTCAAGTCAGTCAGTCAGTTAGTTTCAAGTCAGTCAGTCAGTTAGTTTCAAGTCAGTCAGTCAGTTAGTTTCAAGTCAGTCAGTCAGTTAGTTTCAAGTCAGTCAGTCAGTTAGTTTCAAATCAGTTGTATTCAGTCCCCAGTCTGTTGTATTCAGCTGCAAGTTAGTTTCAGTTGCAAGTCAGTTGTAGTCAGTTCCAAATCAGTTGTAGTCAGTTCGAAATCAGTTGTAGTCAGTCCCAAGACAGTTGTAGTCAGTTTCAAGTCAGTTGTAGTCAGTTTCATGTCAGTTGTAGTCAGTTTCAAGTCAGTTGTAGTCAGTTTCAAAGAGAGTTGTAGTCAGTTTCAAGACAGTTGGAGTCACTTTCAAGACAGTTGTAGTCAGTCCCAAGTCAGTTGTAGTCAGTCCCAAGTCAGTTGTAGTCAGTCCCAAGTCAGTTGTAGTCAGTCCCAAGACAGTTGTAGTTCAATTCAAGTTCAGTACAGTCAATTTAATTCAACCTTTTTTTGTTGTAAAAGAGAATTTAATTCAACCTGAATTGGCATGTTTGTCTTTAATTCAACCTTCTTTTTTTTTGTTGTAAGAAGGAAATTGAGAGATTTGTCTCCTTTTGCATGCAGTAATTGCGTATATAAATATATAGGTGAAATATGTATATTTTATTGTTTGTAACCAAAACCGTTTTTACAAATGTTTGTAACGATTTTTATAATTATTGTGATGTATATGATGACAGTAATAGTGTAGTAACTAATCGATCATGTCCCAATGACTTTTGAAATTATTATGGGGAGGAACATGCCGTCCCTCCGTTTTGTTTGAGCTCCTTTAATTTGTGTTCTGAACAGTGTGACGAGCCATGTTTTTCTAAAGAGCAAAGTGCTCACGAAAAGACGCACTGTCAGTGTCAGACATCATGACTCCCCGATTGGGACACTCGATTCCCCCGAATATACTGTAGGACTCTAAATTTATCTTGCTCTGTATGTTCGTGAAATTTACTCGTATGACCGAACATAACCTCAATTTAGGTTAAGTTGTTTTTTTATTTTTAATTGTATTAAATGGAACCTATAACCTCATGTTCAGTTCATTATAATTTATAATTAATTTCTATTTTTAATTTGTATTCTTGATTTTCTTAATTCAATTATCATACTGATACTTCTTGTTAACATTAATGGTTAATATTAATGGTGATATACTGTTACTATATGGCTATGAATGTTATTGGTCGAATACATTGCCTTTAATACTACTTGTATTAGAATTTAATAATAATTCACTTAAACTTATGGGATTTTATAACCCTACTCCCATTTTAAATTATTATACACTATTTTTAAACTTTGTTAATTCGAAAACCTCCCGAATTCCCTACACATACACACGCCATGTATGCACATTATATGTACTATATATACACAAACCTTATTCTAAAATCATTGGCATACTTATTGGAAAGGAAATTCACCATTCATATCCTGAATTAATTTAATCTTAATAATTGTTCCTTACTATATATAAATATTTGCTCATGCATTTATTAAGTTATTTTAACCAAAGCTAATCTGTTCCTTAAAGTATATGTATAAAAATATATATACAGATATAATCCTAATCCACCAATGACCACTAATGATCTGGTTCTTCACGGGATGAACCAATTACTCACATAATTCACATACTCAATACTCAGGTTCTACGTACACGTATATATACGTATGCGCATTTACATATAACTTCAACGATAAATCCCTTTTCCCCATTTGGACATATCACCAACCACTACACTCTGTACCTAATACACATAAATACACATTTGACCACAGGTCTATACATCATCCATTACGTAATTCTATCTTTCTTCTTCCTGTATATTGTTAATGGCTAACAACATCAAAGTATCTAAAAACTGTAACTAAATAAATTTAAATGTTTTTACAAATTAATTTTAAATTTTTTTTAATAAATTTTAATATGATACTATACCAACTTATTCGTACTTGCAATAAGTTTACATTTCTGCGATCGTTCTCCCACTGCTGAAGACTCTATCCAACAATAAAATTTAAGTCGATTTTTACCTACACTAGTCAATAAAATTAGTTTATTAACTGGACGATCATGATAACTAAATATTTGTAAAATTTAACAATATCATTGTTTGTCTAAATTAACTTATTAATCCTTTTATTCTGTTTGCTTTGAATTTTTTATATTTTATAACTCTCTAAGCAAGTGTCGTGTTAAGGATTTCATTTTCTAATTACTGTGCATTGTAACTTAATCACACCGACTTATGTTGTGCATATAAATTTGTAATTATAAAAACCATTAGTCATCATCTAGTTTGAATTAGTTGGGATGTTATATAATTTTATTGTATGTATTAATTGTATTGTATTAATATCATTCTAGAGGGAAGAGCCCTGTAAAAATGAACAGTGAATAATTCCTATATAATCAAATATTCATTTTTACATAATAACCAAAATCGCCAAACGCGAGTTTGGATAAAATTTTTATTTGTTGCTTTCTATTTTGGCAGTTTCACAACCATGCGACCTACCATTTCTATGGTTAAGTCGAATCCATGTTTGTGTCATTAAAGGTTCGTTGTGAGAAACGAATGTCCCTTAATTTCATTCACTTAAAGTACAAACAAGACAATTGACGGTTTAGATCGTTTAAAATTTCCATCACAATATTACCCATATCTCCTTTTTCCATTTATTATAGAATTCATTATAATTAATAATGGTTGTCATGCATCTAACCCTCATCCCTAAATTTTATTAGATTATGCATACACATTGCATATGGCATGATTGGAACCTTGTTTGTACTTCTTTATTCAGTACTGTATTTTTCTAATTCATCTCTTCTAAATTCTCCCACTAATGACTTGTACTGTACGTACAAATTAAATAACTATGGCTTATTAATTATGAATTGACGGATGGCATAATTTGATTAACTATGACGTCATAAATTAGCGTAATTCCATTCACATTTTCCATACTTTGAATACCGATCATATCTTTAGTATTCAATGTATGGTAAATTCTTTAACATAATAATAAAAACCTTTACACTCTATACGTCATTATGTAAATGTTGTTCATTCATACATCCATATCTTATCTTGACCGTTAACCTTTATTAATTGTATTAATTATTCATTCATCGACCTACCTATTGCCAACCTATTCTGCGACTACCAATATGTGTACAATACTTTGTGCATTCGTACATGCCCCTGATGATCATGATTACGTACATAGTTACGTACATGTACATACGCTCACATATATTCTTTTTATTTCTTTTCTTTAAATTAATTAATTTCTCGCAATCCCATAAATGCTTATGCCAGTGCTCGAATTCAGCTGACAAGGCGAAAGCGAGCGCTTTTGAGGTGAAAATCTCCTCTCGCTTACTTCTAATTTATAAAACATTATTATGTTATATATATATATATATATACACACAGGGTGTTTGAAAACTTTCTTTACAAATTGTAATGGGGGATAGGCAACACCAAGACAAACCCTTTTCTCCTATAAGTGTATGTCCGCTGACGTCACCATTCGGCGCGAGAGGGCGCCGCTGCAATTGGCTAAAAGGTGAAGTGGGCTAGACTCGCGCTTGCCGCGGGCATTCTTAAATCGGACATATTACCCGTAACATGGAGCGCTTCACGACTGCTGAGATGGCTGACATGCATATGGTGTACGGGGCTGCCAGTGGAGACGGAAGAGCTGCTGTGAGGTTGTACCGACAGCGCTTCCCAAACAGACGTGTGCCAAACCACCAAACGTTTCCGCATTTGCAACGGCGACTGCGAGAAAGTGGAACATTCCATGCAAACATGCATGACACTGGTCGGGAGAGAAACGTGCGCACTCCTGACATGGAAGAAGAAATCCTACGGCGATTTGAGGACAATCCAAGCGAAAGCACGCGAGGTGTTGCACGTATCCTCGGTGTGAACCACGACCTGGTCTGGAGAGTGTTGCACGAGCAGCAGTTACATCCGTTTCATCGTCAGAGAGGAGTCCAGGCATTACAACCTCGGGATTACACTCTTTGTGTGGAATTCGCACGCTGGTTTCTGCAGCAGACAGCGGTGCAGCCTAATTTTCCGGCTTATGTGCTGTACTCAGATGAGGCCTGTTTCACACGTGAGGGTGTGTTTAACATGCACAATTCTCACGTGTGGGCGCACGCAAATCCACATGCTACACGGGTGCATGCTCATCAAGAACGGTTCGCCGTCAATGTTTGGGCGGGTATCGTCCATGGCAAGTTGATTGGGCCGTACCTGCTGCCTGCCCGACTCGACGGGCGGGTTTATCGGATATTTCTTGAAGAAACGTTGCCGGAACTGCTGGAAGATGTTCCCGTGGCTATTCGTAGACGAATGTGGTTTCAACACGACGGGGCCCCAGCACACTCCAGCAACGATGTGCGGGATTATCTGATCGCCACTTTTGGGGACCGATGGATAGGCCGGGGTGGGCCCGTAGCCTGGCCACCGAGATCGCCCGATTTAACATGCCTCGATTTCTTCCTGTGGGGACACATGAAGAACCTCGTGTACGAGACTTCCATTTACTCAGAAGAAGACCTCGTAGCAAGAATCGCTGTCGCCGCTGGAACTGTTCTCGAAATGCCGGGAATCTTTCGACGTGTACGTCGGTCAATGCTTCGACGCTGTCGGGCATGCATTGATGCTACCGGTCGCAACTTTCAGCACCTTCTTTAAATAAACATACCTTTTTTAAATAAACATGTTACGCGTACTACGTCCGATTTAAGAATGCCCGCGGCAAGCGCGAGTCTAGCCCACTTCACCTTTTAGCCAATTGCAGCGGCGCCCTCTTGCGCCGAATGGTGACGTCAGCGGACATACACTTATAGACGAAAAGGGTTTGTCTTGGTGTTGCCTATCCCCCATTACAATTTGTACAGAAAGTTTTCAAACACCCTGTGTATATATATATATATATATATATATATATATATATATATATATATATATATATATATATATATATATATAATATATATGTGTGTGTGTGTGTGTCTGTGTGTGTGTACCGTACGTTCCCATTTACTTTTTGTTATATTCCTAACATCTTAATTGTCTATAAATATGAAAAACTGTAAAAAAATATAGTTAACTGTTTAATTGTAATTAACCGCAGTTGTCCGGAAAGTAGTCTAAATGCGAGCTGAGAAAATGCATCTTTATGGACATACGTGCACCAAGAGCCTGGAAGCTCTGCAGGAGCTCCTCGACAACGCGTTCGTACTCTGGACTTCGGTGGTTGCCCAGAAAATTCGTGACAATGGACTTGAATGCGAGCCAGGCATTGATCTCATTGTCCTCCAGACTTTCGTCGAATTGAGCATCTTTCATTAGCTCCCTGATCTGAGGGCCGTCAAAAATACCTGCTTTCAGTTTGCCCTCACTGACGCGTGGAAATTTCTGATTCAGGAAAGCGAAAGCTCGGCTTTCTTTGTTGAGTGCTCTGGCGAAATTCTTCAGAAGTCCGAGTTTGATGTGCAGCGGCGGAAGTAGAATCATCTGCGGATTCACGAGAGCGTGTGACAGAACGTTGTGCGAACCTGGTTCCAGGCCACGTCTTGCTGGCCAGTCGCGTTGTACGTAGTGTTGCTTGTCTGCTCGGCTGTCCCACAGACAGAGAAAACAGGGGTATTTGGTGTAGCCGCCTTCTAGACCCAGCACTAGGGCTATAACCTATAAAAAAAAAATATATATATATATATATATTTGTATTTTTTTTTGTAGACACGAACATACCTTTAGGTCTCCGCATATCATCCAATTGTGATGTTTGTACTTCAAAGCAGTTAGCAAAAGTTCCATGTTACTATAACTTTCAGTCATCTGCACCGAGTGACCCACCGGAACAGACGCGACCTTGTTACCATTGTAGAGTAGTACTGCTTTCAAGCTTCTGCTTCACGAGTCGATGAAGAGCCGCCATTCTGTAGGGTCATACGCTAAACCCATAGCTGCAATGAGGCCGTTGACGTTGTTACAGTAAACCAGCGAAGCTTCTTCGTCCAACGTGAAATATTCTCGAAACTCTTCTTCGCGGCTGCGATACCAGAAGAATGTTGTTTCTGGAGCTAACAAGCGATTTTCGCGAAGACGCGACCCTAGCAACTGAGCAGGTTCTTTGGACAAGCACAAATCTCTTGTCAAATCGTTCAACTCAGCATGGCTCAAGAGTTTGGGTTGACTTGTCTCGGCAGTAGGTTGGTATGTACCAGATATGTCACCGTCATCCATTTCTTCATCTGAGTCGGACGACGAATCAAAGTTGTCGGGCGGTGTTGGAATTGGAATTTCTGGTCCATGAGGCACTGGCTTTATGGCAGATGGCACGTCTGGTTACTTTACGTGTTGCTTGTTTTTTCGATTTATGCCTAAAAGGAAACAGATAAAGACAGATAAAGACAAGATAAAGACATATCTCATATTGTCAGGCATATTTTTGTAAGTATAAAATGAAATTCGGTGCTGGTTAAGTGTGCGGTCTACCTACGATTCGGCGGTCTACCTTTTAATTATAGCTTCTTATCTTGTTTACTAATTGTTTGTTTACATTCCATTGTCAATCGCCCTTGACGATTGGTTAGGTTTAGTTATGATATTTTCGTTAGTTTTAACGAAAATATCATGATTAAACCTAACCAATCGTAGGTAGACCGCACACTTAACCAGCACCTGAAATTCATACTAAATTCATACTAACTTACCTTGTAGGTTTGTCATACAGAAATAACAGTCAGTAGTATGATCTCTTCCTTCCCTCCACACCATTGGGACACCGAAAGGTAGACACTCTACCTTCTTGTGGCTCCAGCGCCGCAGACTTTCAACGCACGTTTTGCAGCATACAGTATGTGAGGGGCAAAGGCTTTGTCCTGGTTACCAAGTTTAACTCCAAAGTAGACGTGATAGCTTTTCCTCACAAAATGTTTGATGTTTGACTGCCGGTCTGACATAGTGACTTTACCACAGATGTAGCAGAACCTGTTTGGGTCATTCTTGCACATTCTATTCATGCTGAAAAACAGTAATGACAATCGTAATTAGAAATAAGTTGTCTCTTTATTATATAGAGCTTGGCTGACACTTGGCTAAAATGTAAGTCTGTTTTAAAAAAATAAACTTGCTCATTTCATAACGATTATCTAATGTTTTTAAAATTGAGATAGCATAAAAACCTGACCTGATTGAGCAAAATGAGTTACATTTTTTAATTCGGCATGCAAAACTTATAAAAGAACAACTAAAAATACCTTCACCTCAAAAATGACGCAGACCTGTGTAATATATATATATATATATATATATATATATATAATATATATATATATATGTATACAGGGTGTCCCATAAGTCCGGCATCATAGGAAAAATAAAAAAAGGCAAAACAAAAACTTTTAATTACAGAATGTGCTCAATATGTCCACCATTGTTTTCAATACACAAATTCAGACGTGATACCCAGTCAGCAAGCACACGGTGAATGATGTCAGGAGTAATGGTGTTACATGCCCCAATAATGCGCTGCCGCAAATGTTCAACACTCCTAATTTTCTCTGCGTATATCAACGCTTTGAATTGGCCCCAGAGATAAAAATCTAGTGGCCTGAGATCCGGGCTTCTAGCTGGCCATTCCACAGGCCATCGACGTCCTATCCAATGACCAGGGAATTGTTGGTACAGGTATTCCCTTACTTGAGTGCTGTAATGTGCAGGAGCGCCGTCTTGCTGGAACCATGTTGGGAAATTTCCTTCTTCGTTCAAGACACTGGGAAATGCTTCTTCCTTGAGCATACGTAGGTAGGTGCCTCCAGTGGTGTGTTCATTGAAAAAGAGGGGGCCTATGATGCGATCCTTCCAAATGCCACACCATACCATCACCCGAGATGCACCTTGTTCCTTTGAAGAGGTATACCAGTGAGGGTTGTTTTGAGACCAGTAGCCGGTGTTCTGTCGAATTACCTCACCATTTCCATAAAAAACAGCCTCGTCACTGAACAGAATGGTGGACCGGAAATTGGCATCCCGAGCATAAATTATGGTTTGTAGAAATAGAAAAATATGAATTTTTCCTATGATGCCGGGCTTATGGGAGACCCTGTATATATATATATATATATATATATATATATATATAAACAAAGTAAACAGAACTCACCACGTGAAGGTAGCTGCACATCGAGTTCCAGCCTACCCCATCCCAACCGCCCAACCTTATTATGTCCTTTTGTCTAAGTCTTATTCCTTTTCCGGCTTATCGGACTATGTTGTGAATTAGTAAAGAAAAATGGCATTATGTTTCTTGATTCCAATCTCACTCGAATGAATCCATCCCTTCGTTCTTTTCCCCAAAATGTAGCTGCTACTTCTGTTAATATCTTAATACATCTTTCTACGGCCTGTGTGTGACATGACTTCCCAATTATGCCTCCAAATTCTGACTGTTTAGAAGCGAGCTGTCTCAATTCCTTCTCCGTTAATTGCTGCAAAAGCGGAGGACTTAATCGCCCTTCTTCTTTCCAGTTAATAAGGTCAATGTATTCTTTTGCTCCAAAGTTCAGCCTTGGTATTGTAAACTTTCAGATTTTCTTTTGTGTTTTGCTTCTTGCAAGCATCATTCTTCAAATTGCCAGCTCTCTGATATGCTCCTGATCATCGGTGATCATGGAAAGCAATAGGTTCTCTGGGTGAGCAAAATAAGCGTTGCGCTGTATTGAAGAATCCACGTTTTTTCAGCACAAGTGGAAGGTATCTTGATCTTGAAATGGTTTCCCAGACATGTTTTCCTCCTGTGCATAAAGATTTTAACTTAATGGTAAACCACATTGGAGCACAAACTTTCATTACAAATGTTGCTAATGCACGAAGGTTCTCTGATGGTTTATCTTTAGCAATGTATAAGCGTAGAATTCGATTTGCTGTAGTTATCCACCTGGCATGAAATAAAGTTCCTGGATTTTTTGCAGACAAATCCTGAGAGCATTTACCTGAGCACACAGCTTTACAGATATTAAGCAAATACCTCTGGTCCGTACATAAGTCTTCATTTGCTATGTATGGTATATCAGCTTCAATTTTATCAAACCCTGCAACTGGAAGTTGTTCACAATTTTTCAGTGCTTTGCCAATTGTTCCAGAAAAGGTATCAGGTCCTGTTGTGCTCCCATCAATGTGATATAACAAGTGGCGAAGTGGAAGTTCGTTAGCGTGCAATTGATATATTAGCCACTGCAAAGGTCTACCTAATGCGAATTCTAAGAGGCTGATAATTCCATTATGCCTTCCTATGTTTACAGGAGTTCCATCACATCCAGTAGCCACCAGTTCATCAATGTTTCGAACATTTTCTGATAAAAACTGAATTAACGAATCTTTAATACTATGAGCAGTACCAAAGATAGGTGCAATAAGACCAACATAGCAAGACCCTGATTCTCTTTCTAAGGTTATATGTTCTTCAATGACCGACTTATAATAATATTTTTTGCGTTGCTTGATATGACATTTAGTTTTATCTCTTCTTCCATCAAAATATAGAGCTTTTAAATGTTCCTCATTATCTTGTTGCATTTTAAGCTGTATTTTCGTCCTTTCTCTTCTAATTTTACTCCTGTCAATTACGAGGGAGGTATCCTCATTTCCTATTAGACCAACATCTTGCAGGGCAGCAGATACCAAAGATGCACCTGCCCGGTCAGATATGCCGTATCTCTCACAAACTTGTGCAACATTTCCTTAATTAACTCTCATTTGTTGATGCGAGTTAGATGGTCTAGCACCATCAATAGCTCTTGTTTGGGTCGGGTTGGATTCTTTCCCTGAGCAAGCTGAAATGTCACCCTCCGAATCAGAAGAATGAAGGACTAGGACTGCAGCATCATCATTAGTTGAAATGCTTTTGTTAATTTGAGAAAGTTCCACTTCTTTTCGTTTCATATTCTTTTTAAGTTTTTCAGTTATTATTTTATGTTTGTTCCCAATTGCCATTATTCTATCTCCTGTTTGATCAGTGAGAAATTTTTGCTCAATGCGAGGAACCATTTTAGTCTTATCACAGTGACATGAATCAAACTCATATTTGCAGCTAGCAAGCAATATCAAATAAATTTTTAGCTTTTTCTCTGAACAACTGTAATTTGTTTTGATAATTTGGCTTTCCTTTTCTTCCTTTTTATGGCTTTATCTACACCATATATTTATTAGGATGGGAGCGAATAAGCTGCAAAACTCTTCTGTGAGAAACTGTTGGAATTGAGGCCTTTACCCAAATATTTTCAATATGTATCGAAAGCTACTCTTTCTGATATGTCAGAGACTGCAGGCTCTTTGTTATTATTAGTGAACTTTTTCTCTATAGCATATTGCTATTTAGTTCTTTAGCAGCGCCAAAAACTGGGCATATACTACACTGCCTTGTCTTTACTTTTTTTCCATTTTAATATTTCTGAAAAAATAGAATTAATGTAATTACATCAGAGAATTACAAGAAATAAATATTTATGCATGCAGAAACGGTTAAGTAGTTATACTAATAGGCTAAGCTAAACTCTAACAAATCTCGTCAGTGCACGCACTTTAGGAAGACTGAGTGACTAAGGCTCAAAATGTGACGGTTTTTCAAGGTCATTGGGGAGCCACTTACTGAAACAGCACATACTTCAAATTTGGTGGACATTTAAATTAGCGTCATTTGCAACTTCTAGGTATTCCAAATTGATATTCTAAAATTCATATTTTCGCACTACCCTAATATACAGTATATATATATATATATATATATATATATATATATATATATATTTATATAATATATATATACATATATATATATACACACACACATATATATATATTATATATATATATATATATATATATATATATATATATATATATATACATATAATATATATATATACACATATATATATATATATATATATATATATATATATATATATATATATATATATATACATATACACCCATATAATATATATATATACATATATATATAATATATATATATATATATATATATATATATATATATATATATATATATATATATATATAATATATATATATATATATATATATATATATATATATTTATATATATAATATATATTTATATATACATATAATATATATATACACATATATATACACATATATAATATAATATATATATATATATATATATATATATATATATATATATATATATATATATATATATATATGAAAATTATTTCACGAAAGTAACACGTGAAAAAATTTATGATGAATAAAACCACGAAGGAAAGGAAACACAAAATGGTGCTCAAGCGCTTTCGTCTAATGACATCCTCAGGAACACTGAAGTACATAAAAAGGTTAAGCCTATATGACGCGTTCGGTGGAGAAGGGCGAACGCAACATTTTCGAATTATGCCACAAAATGCAGTTAAAGTTTGTAAACTTTAAACCTTTGTATTTTTCCGGTTTATTGAAATGTTGTATGAATTTGAACACATATTTGAGTAAAATATTGTTGTGTAATATGTCGATATAATAAAACGCCAAGAAATTTTACAATATTATTTATTGATAGCTTCTGATGTTAACTGGTGTAATCCATTATTTGGTCCTCTTCGTCGAATGTTGTATTACCTGCTTCAACTGTTTCGGTTTCTTCCAGTTCCTTTAACAATCTTGTATAATAGTTCACTGCAGTTGCAGGCATTAGGTCTGATAATCCTTTGAGATCTTTTATTTTTTCCTTAGTTATTGGCAGCAATTGGGAATACTTTGGTTGCAGTGTCTGCTGGGCTAGATTGAATAAACTGACACTGTAGGATTTTTTCCCTTTCTGCAGTCTGACGGGATGGCTATTATCTGGGGTTGTGCGGTATGCAGTAGATATTACGTAGCCTTCTTTGTGTTGAAAGTCAAATATTAACTTTCTTGCATCTGTAAATTTAGTAGTTGATTTTCTAATGACAATGCACGTTTTTAGGACGTCAAAATCGAGAAAATCAGCCTGTTTCATTTCTACAACTAGGAAGCGCTGCGAAACGGCAGTAACATAATCTTTTTTGGAGTAAATAATATTGCTGTAATTATTTTTTATATTTTGTTCAATTTGGCCAAATTGAGCATCATAGGGCATTGTCGAGTGACCAGAAAGTAGATAGATATGTTCAATGTGAAGCAATGATGCGGAGTGAATTTCTCTGAGATACATTAAAACCTAAATTTTACCGTGAAAGAGTGCAGACTAACATCTAATTTTTTGCATAGGTAAAGCAAAGGTTTTAAAGGATAATTATACGACAAAAAACTCATTTTTCGAATTTTGTGGCGTTCGCCCCTTCTCCACCGAACGCGTCATATATAGGTTACAGAAAGAAAAAAAAGAAAAAATAAATAACATACATACACACACACACATACATACATATATATATACATACATATCTATATATACAAATACATACATACATACATACATACATATATATACAATAAACAGAGAAGTAAAAATTAAAAATTAAAAATTAAAACCTTAAAGGATTACGCCTCACTGGTAATCCTTTAAGGTTTTAATTTTTAATTTTTTATTTTTACTTCTCTCTTTATTGTGTATATATGTATGTATGTATGTATGTATTTGTATATATAGATATGTATGTATATATATATATATGTGTGTGTGTGTGTGTACGTATGTTATTTATTTTTTCTTTTTTTTTTTCTGTTCTGTAACCTATATATAGGCTTAACCTTTTTATGTACTTCAGTGTTCCTGAGGATGTCATTAGACGAAAGCGCTTGAGCACCATTTTGTGTTTCCTTTCCTTCGTGGTTTTATTCATATATATATATATATATATTATATAGGTATATAATATATATAATATATGTTTATATATATATTATATAGTTATATATATATATATATATATATATATATATATATATATATATAATATATATATATAAACATATATTATATATATATACCTATATAACATATATATATATATATATATATATATACATATATATATATATATATATATATATACAGTATATATATATATACCTATATATATATACATATATATACATATATATATATATACACATATATATACATATATATATATATATATGTATATATATATATACATACATATATATATATATAATATATATACAGTATATACATATATATATACATATATATATACATATATAATATATATATATATATATATACCTATATAATATATATATATATACATATATAATATATATATATATATACATATATAATATATATAAACATATATAATATATAAACATATATATATATATATATACATTCAACTGCAAAGAACACGCAGTATAAATAACGTAAAGAACGACGCTTGTATAGGAGATATTCCGCGCAAGACGAGAGAGAGAGAACGAAACAAATGAAAAAATGAGGTAACCACCTGGGAATCGAACCCGGGATCTTCCGATTGCCGGTCAGACGCGATACCATTACACCATGGGCCTCACTCTTCCAAATGCCGTAATTCTTCTACATACTCGCAGAAACCAATGCCCCAAGGGGGCACTCCCGCATGCCGTAACATTATATACATTCAACTGCAAAGAACACGCAGTATAAATAACGTAAAGAACGACGCTTGTATAGGAGATATTCCGCGCAAGACGAGAGAGAGAGAACGAAACAAATGAAAAAATGAGGTAACCACCTGGGAATCATATATATATATATATATATATATATATATATATACATATATACATATATATATATATATACATATATATACATATATATATATACCGGGTGAACCAAAAGTAGGTGGACAGTAGGTTGAATAGGGTTTGTGTTATATTATATTATAACTATGGTGTTCATTATAACTATGGTGTTTGTGTTATATTATATTAAATATTATAACTAAATTTATTTAAATTTAATCTTTTTTCTTTTCAGATAGTTCAGAGAACCCATAATGGCAAATAATCTAAATACTGATGCCAGAAAATGGGTGTTAAAAGAGTATTGGAAATCTCAAAATACTGAAACTGTTAGAACAAAATGGGTTGAAACATTTGGTACTCAAGCCCCAAAGAGACAAACCATTTACCGCATTCGTGACAAATTTGATGCCACTGGCTCAATTCTTAATGCCCGAAGAACTGGTCGACCCAAAACAGTTTGCACAGAGGACAATAAGCAACTTGTTGCCGAAGCATTTGTTCACAGTCCCAAAAAGTCCACCAGAAGAGCCTCAGCAGAACTGGACATTTCACAAACCTCTATTATACGAATTCTGAAATCTATTGGGTTGAAAGCTTATCGTCCACGGCTAATTCATGGCTTATTGGAGGATGACCCAGACAGGCGGCTGCAATTTAGTGAGATCATGCTGAACGAAATTGAAGGAAATCCAATAATTTTAGATAACATTGTGTGGACCGATGAGGCTTCTTTCAAATTAATTATCAGGTCATGTTAACCGACATAATTGTGTTTACTGGTATAGTGAGAACATGCATTTAACATTAGAGCAGCAACTAAACCAGCCTGGTGTCACTGTTTGGGGTGGTATTTCAAGTTCTGGTGTTTTAGGACCAATTTTTGTTGATAGAACAGTCACAGGTGATAAGTATCTCGAAATTCTAAGGAATGAAGTTGTTCCACACTTACAACAACAGCCTAATTCACATGACCTCTATTTCCAACAAGATGGGGCCCCTCCAGATTATTCAAGAGCAGTCCGTGAGTATCTTGATGAAACATTTCCCGAGAAATGGATCGGCCGAAGAGGTCCAATTGAATGGCTTGCACGTTCACCTGACTTTACCCCAATGGATTTTTTCTTTTGGGGAGTACTCAAGGACAAAGTTTATAGTCGAAAACCACGAAGTGTTGGTGATTTGAAAAATTACATCAGAGATGCATTTCAAGAAATTAATGCACAAAGAAACTTGTGCAAAAATGTTTGTCGAAGTGTGAAAGGTAGACTTCAAAGCTGTGTAAATTGTGATGGACAGCAATTTGAGCACCTGCGTTGATAAAATTTTCAGTGCTTTTGTATTGTATTGGTATAAGTTAATTTTTTTTTTATTTTGTATTATAGTATACAAAAAAATTAAATATAATTGTATATGTATTCTCAAAATAAATGTTATCATTTACTGTCCACCTACTTTTGGTTCACCCGGTATATGCTGCAAACCCACAAGGAAAAAGAAAAACGATTCCAAGGGCTTTCGTGTATTCAAAGCTACACCTCGTCAGGGAATGAAGATAAAAGGCGAGATGCCCATAAATATATACAACGTACAGGAAAAACAAAACAATTAGCACATACTTAACTACCATATCTGTACGGCTTAGTAAAAACACACAAAGTTAATAATCCCATGAGGCCTATTGTTAGCTCAGTGGGCTCCGTAACCTATAAGCTATCAAAATGGTTAGTTAGTTTATTAACGCCGTTAGTTGGCTCTATTTTTGAGTCACATATTGTAAATAGCATGGATCTTATTGACAAACTGAAGTTCCCGAATGACCCTAATTTCAAATTGGTAAGCTTCGATGTATGCTCCCTATTCACAAAAGTCCCTGTTGATGACCTACTTGATTTTTTAAAAGATAAGATCTCTGAATATTCTTTCCCTGTTCAACACAACACTCTTATTGAGTTAATTAAGCTTTGTGTCAAAGATTGTAAATTTCAGTTTGAAAATAAGTTTTATGCTATGTCGTTTGGATTGGCTATGGGAAATCCCCTTTCACCTGTACTAGCTAATTTATATATGGAATTTTTTGAAAGTAGAATTTTGCCTACGAGTGTTAATTTTAACCTGGTTTGGTACAGGTATATAGATGATATTTTTTGCCTTTGGCCTAATAATTTGGATGTGGACTTATTTCTTGGTAGGCTCAACAATTTAGTCCCATCTATTAAGTTTACAGTTGAAAAGGAAAATGATGGAAGCCTATCTTTTCTTGATCTAAAAATTTGGAGATGCTCTAATCAGTTCAAATATGAAGTCTACCGTAAGCCTACTAATAATAACTCTTATGTGCATTTTTATTCTGACCATCATCCTTCGATTAAATCCTCTATTTTCTCTGCTATGTTTCTTCGAGCATTGAGAGTTGTCAGTCCTGAATTTTTAGATTCCGAGTTAAGCAATATCATGAATATTGTTACTAAATTATGTTATCCTATCCTATTTCATTTTTAGATAACTGTCTTAAGAAAGCCAAGAATAGGTATTATAATAATGTAATTGTAAAGGAATTTCAGCGTAAAAATATCCTTAGCCTACCTTACCATGTTAATTTTAAATACCTTCCAACTGTACTTAAAGCAATTGGCATTAATGTAATCTTTAAGTATAATAATACTGTTAAATCACGACTAATAAAGAATGGCCCTGATAATGTTGTTGGTTGTGTGTATTCGATCGGATGTACACAATGTAACTCAGTATATATAGGCCAAACCGGTAAAACGTTTGATATTAGGGTAAAACAGCATAACTATGCTTGTAGAACAGCTAATAATTCCAATGCTTTATTTAACCATAAGTATAGATGTAACCATAGCATCAAGTGGGATAGTTCTAAAGCGCTTGTTAAAAACAGAGATATAATAGAAAGAAATATTCTAGAATGTGCATTTATTCATTTTAAAAACAATTTCAATAACAGTGCGGGGACATATAAAATTGACGATATCATGTTAAAATTTCTTTTGCCTCTCATTAACCCTTGTTAAGTATGTGCTAATTGTTTTGTTTTTCCTGTACGTTGTATATATTTATTGGCATCTCGCCTTTTATCTTCATTCCCTGACGAGGTGTAGCTTTGAATACACGAAAGGACTTGGAATCGTTTTTCTTTATCCTTGTGGGTTTGCAGCATTCATTCATTTCACGTGTTTTATTGTGAAATTCATCCCATATATATATATATATATATATATATATATATATATATATATATATATTTTTTTTAAGTTCGGGAAGAACCGATTCGCCTTATTTAAAAGGGCATATCTCGGTGGAAAAACAAAGAAAAAGTAAGAGGAAAGACAGAGGAAAAAGAAAGGGTGGAGGGGACAGTCGAAGTGGAAAAAGACCAAGGATGACAAGGACTGCAGGGTCGAGCCCCATCATCCTTGGGTGCTAGGGCCGGGAGGGCGCACGTGAAACCTCCAGGAACAAGCACGTACAAACGAGCACAAAGAGCACTCAAGAGCACGAGCTTAGAACCCCCTTGCGGGAATATATATATATATATATATATATATATATATGTGTATATATATATATACATATATATTGTATATATATACACATATATACATATATATATATATATATATATTATATATATATATTATATATATATATAGGGTGAACCAAATGTAGGTGGACAGTAAATGATAACGTTTATTTTGAGAATACATATTTAATTTTTTTGTATACTATAATACAAAAAAAATTTAAATAAATTTAGTTATAATATTTAATATAATATAACACAAACACCATAGTTATAATGAACACCATAGTTATAATATAATATAACACAAACCGTATTCAACCTACTGTCCACCTACTTTTGGTTCACCGTGTATATATATATTATATATATAATATACTATATATATATATATACTATATATATTATATATATACATATATATATATATACATATACCTTACCTTACCTTACAACCTTACAAAGGTTCCGCGCGATGATTTCTCATTTCGCGAAGGTCAAGCTTGTCGCCCTCCTCTCGAGTTGGCCTGGTGAAGTAGTGAGTTGGATTCTTGCGCTCTCCACCTCACATAGCCAGGTACGCCCGGCTCATCGGGGATTGTTCTGAGCCAGGCGTCTAGTCTTCTTTTGAAGATTTCCACTGCAACTCCCTTCGTGTTTCTTAGGTCTTTGGGCAACTGATTAAACAGTTTTGGTCCTCTCACTACAAAACTATTTTCTTTCAGGTTAAGGATGTTCCCTGTCTCGCCTTCAATTTGGGAATACGACACAGTCTACCGCTTCTACTTTCCATCGTTGTTGGGGAGTTATGGATTCAGAGTAAGATTAGGGACTAGTTTCTCCATTATTTTCCAAGTGTAAATAATGGTGTATCTCTCTCTTCTCCTTTCCAGTGAATATAGGTCTAGTTCTCGTAACCTTTCCCAGTAATTTAGTTCTTTGCACCCATTGATCTTGGCTGTGAAGCTTCTTGGATCCCCTCCAGCTGTCTAATGTCTTCTTTTTTATATGGGGAAGTTAGGACCGAGCAGTATTCTAATTTGGGTATTATCAGGGTTTTCAGTAGAGGAATCATTACATTCCTATCCCTTCGTTAAAGGTTCTCAATATCTGACCCGTTATTCTCTTTGCTCTGTTTACTGCAATCTTATTTTGTGTTTCAAATTTCGCATCATCTGTCATTACAACCCCTAAATCTTTTGCTCTGGAATTTCTCTGAATTTCCTGTCCATTTGGGGTATAATATTCCATGCACTTTAGGTCTTCTCTTTTTCCGTACCGTAATAGCTGAAATTTCTCGATGTTAAACTTCATATTGTTGTCTTCAGTCCACTTGTAGATTTTGTTTATGTCGGTTTGTAAAGATCCTATGTCTTCTGGGGTTCTTATTCTTCTACTGATCTTTGTGTCATCCG
>JAJOZX010000245.1:1482500-1510000 GCA_023014485.1 Bathynomus jamesi | reverse complement strand
GTTCCAAAACAATGTGTGAAGGTAGTGGCAGGTCATACTTATGTAATTCTTGGGAGAGAAAGTCAAGCATATCGTCAATCGGCACTTTTGTAAACAATGAACAAACACAAAAACTAATCAATTTATCGTTAGTTTCAGTACGTGCATTATTCAATTTTTCCGTAAGATCCATGGAATTTTTTACTGTGAATCAGAGATAGTTCCGAGAATGGGGGACAAGACTTTGACAAGCCATTTGGAGAGTTTATAAGTAATAGAGCCCACCGAGCTAATAATAGGGCGCATAGGGTTACCAGGTTTGTGGGTTTTAATAAGACCGTAAAGGTAGGGCAGAGCAGGTGAAGTGGACATGAAAGCGGATTAAGTTCTTATGATCTTTGAGAAGGCGTTTCAAGCCACTATTAAATGATTTGATGACGTCATCCTGCGGGTTCTTCCTAAGTTTGGTGTATGTGCCGGGGTCCTGGAGAAGCTCGTTCATCTTTCCGATGTAGTCCACTTTGTCCATAATAACTATGGTGTTAGCCTTGTCTGCTTTAGTAATATGGAGCTCCCCATCTTAGGAAGAACCCGCAGGATGACGTCATCAAATCATTTAATAGTGGCTTGAAACGCCTTCTCAAAGATCATAAGAACTTAATTCCGCTTTTCATGTCCACTTCACCTGCTCTGCCCTACCTTTACGGTCTTATTAAAACCCACAAACCTGGTAACCCTATGCGCCCTATTATTAGCTCGGTGGGCTCTATTACTTATAAACTCTCCAAATGGCTTGTCAAAGTCTTGTCCCCCATTCTCGGAACTATCTCTGATTCACATGTAAAAAATTCCATGGATCTTACGGAAAAATATTATATATATATGTAATGATGTTATAATGTTTCAGACAAACAAAGACTCTAGGATCCACTCATGGCTGGTCTACCTAACTGTGTTCGTAATCGTGTATTGTGTATGTCCTCCGTGGTGGCGGAGGGGACCTACAATTTTACGTGGGTTCCGAACCACAAGAACATAAGAAACTTATTTAAAAACTGCCGGTAAATTGGCAACGACCAATTTTTACGAAACTAAATAATTATCAATTTAAAAATAATTAATTATCGGTTTAAAACTAAAGATAGAATCTCTCGGTCCAGAGGAGCAAGTCACAATAGACTACTATCCACAAATATGTTACATTCTATATCTATTTATAATGGACATGCAAATATATCAGATCCAAAGAATCCAGTCAATTTCATTACGGTATCCATCAAGTCACGGTCCATATCGATTGCGGACCAAGTCAAATTTACAACCATATACATTATCAATTTAAAAATAATTAATTATCGATTTAAAACTAAAGATAGAATTTCTCGATCCAGAGGATCAAGTCATAATAGACTACTATCCACAAATATGTGACACTCTCTATAACTACTATATAACGGACATGCAAATATATCAGATCCAAAGAATCCAGTCAATTTCATTACGGTATCCATCAAGTCACGGTTCATATCGATTGCAGACCAAGTCAAATTTACAACCATATACATTACAATATATACACTTACGAGGAAAGTGTAGGTGTGGCTGTAAATGTACAGTAATGTAGAAATGTGTTTGCACCCATTATGGGTCTCCATTTAAAGGTGTTTGTAGGGCAAGTGAAGATCATGAGTTTTTCAATACCTCACAGTACTATGGGGGGCACCGCTCGGCAGAGGAATCTCTTTAAATGGGGTGTGTAAGGACAGAGAGTATCCCTAACCCAAGACGCTGCCTCCCTATATCCCACAACACTTGTGTTGAGCTGTGGGATCTATCCCCACAAAGCCTTAATTTTACTACCTTAAACTATACCCTTTCTATCAACATGCTCGTCCAATCGATTCTTAAACATGTTTATAGACGTGCTACCAATTACTTCTACCGGCAAACTATTCCAGCTATTTACTATTCTATGCGTAAAAAAGTTTTTCGCAACTGCTGTCTCGAACCTTCTACTTGTCAACTTACACCCGTTATTTCTAGTCCTATTATTGAGATATTTCGAAAAATCTATCTCTATCTACGTTATCAAACCCATTCATAATTTTGAAAACCTGGATTAGATCACCCCTTAACCTTCTAGTCTCGAGTGTAGTCAATTTTAACTCTTTAAGCCTATCCTCGTACGACTTTGACCTAAGAGACGGAATCATCTTAGTTGCTCGTCTTTGAACTCTTTCGATTTTGTCTATATCTTTGCGCATATGCGGATTCCAAAATTGGACCGCGTACTCCAAATGGGGTCTAAATAATGATTTATAAAGAGGAACTATAATATCGCGCGATTTGTACTCAAAATTTCGAGCTATAAAACCTAACACTTTGTTCGCCTTATTGACCGCCGCTGTACTTTGTTTCGCTACCTTTAAATCACCAGTGACTATAACTCCTAAATCTTTTTCCTGCTCTACGCTTGTTAAATCTTTCCCTGACATACTATACGCAAAATTACCGTTACGCGAACCTATATGCATAATTTTGCACTTATCCACGTTAAATCTCATTTGCCATGTCACTGACCAATCAACGATTTTATTCAGATCTTCCTGAATTTTACCTCTATCTTCGTCATTAATCGCCCTACCACCCAGCTTCGTGTCATCCGCAAACTTTGAAACTGTACTGACTAGGCCGACATCTAAATCGTTAATATATATAAGAAAAAGCAAGGGGCCCAATACAGAACCCTGAGGAACGCCACTCGCTACATTAGCCCAACACGACTCCGCTCCATCAACGACCACCCTCTGTTTCCTGCCTCGCAACCATTCTTCTAGCCAATTTATTACTACACCCCTGATTCCATGAGCCTTAGTTTTTTTCAATCAGTCTTTTGTGCGCACGGTGTCAAACGCTTTTTGAAAATCTAAGTACACTACATCAACCGCCCGATGTCTATCGTAAACGTTAACCACGCTTTGGAAAAATTCTAAAAGATTAGTTAAGCAAGATTTGTTTCGCCTAAAACCGTGCTGCGTATTTCTAACCAGATTATGCACTTCTAAGTGTTCGACTATACGATCCCTAATTATTGATTCCAGTAGCTTACCTACAACAGACGTTAAACTGATTGGCCTATAATTTCCCGCCGCACCTTTATCGCCTTTCTTAAAGATAGGTGTTACGTTTGCTAACTTGAAATTATCTGGTACGCACCCCTCAGAAATAGACGCATTAAAAATCTTTGTTAGCGGCACAACAATGCTATCTTTTAATTCTTTTAGTTGTATGGGATATATGGAATCCGGACCCGGTGATTTACGCGTTTTCATTATCAATATAGCGCATTACTTCCCCTTCACTAACGACAATATTATCCAAAATATTACCATTATCAAAAGGTATTATGTCTATGACCGTAGGGATATTCGTTACATCTTCTATAGTAAAAACTGACGTCAAAAATTCGTTTAGCATGGTTGCCATTTCCTTGTTTTCAGAGACTAGATCTCCATTTCCATTTTTTAATGGACCTAAGACACTTTTTACTGGATTTCTATTATTGACGTATTGAAAGAATCGCTTGGGGTTTTCTTTACCGTCACGAGCTATGGAGATTTCAAATTCGCGTTTGGACTTTTTTATTACACTTTTAGCTTCACGCCTTAGAGATATGTAGTTGTTTTGTAACAACAGATTATCTTTATCGCACTTGTATAGCCTATAAGCCCTCTCTCTACTCTTTATAATGTCTCCTACTCTACAAGTAAACTACAAGGGCTTGTTGTTTACTTTCGCACGCTTAATTTTGTACGGTACACATTCCTCATTTATAGTCCTAAATACCGTTACGAACGATTCCCACATTAGTTTTGCGTTGGAGTTCCCCATTACGTTTTCCCAATTGACGTGTATATATGTATATATATATAATATGTATATATGTATATATATATATTTCTGTTATATATATATATATATATATATATATATATATATATATATTATATTATATTATATATGTATATATATATATATATTTGTATATATATTGTCTTTATCGCACTTATGTTACCTATAAGCCGTATCTCTACTCTTTATAATGTCTCCTACTCTAGAAGTAAACCACAAGGGCTCGTTGTTTACTTTCGCACGCTTAATTTTGTATGGTACGCATTCTTCATTTATAGTTCTAATTACCGTTTCGAAAGATTCCCACATTAGTTTTGCGTTGGA
The DNA here is from genome assembly GCA_023014485.1 of Bathynomus jamesi. Classification (NCBI taxonomy): domain Eukaryota; kingdom Metazoa; phylum Arthropoda; class Malacostraca; order Isopoda; family Cirolanidae; genus Bathynomus; species Bathynomus jamesi. The sequence goes on along the minus strand of JAJOZX010000245.1, from coordinate 1,505,785 downwards.
GTTCCCCATTACGTTTATCCAATTGACGTGTGACAATTTATTTCGAAATTTACTAAAGTCTGCGTGTTGGAAGTTAGGCATTTTAGTCGAGTTAGCTGGTTTCGAGTGACTTACTGAGAGGACAAACTCTACCATATTACCTCGTAGGTTCCCCAACCTTTTGAATAAGAAAGCTATCCTCGAGAAAATTAACTAAACGATTACCTTCCGCGTCTCCCTGCATTGTATCGTAATTCACGTTCGCGCAATTAAAGTCACCCATAACTAAAGCCTGCTCGCTATTGGTTATTCTCTTTAGTTCACAATATAACGCTTCGTCCGTATCAGCTCTTTGATTAGGGGGCATATACATATATAACCGCAACAAGAAGTTTGAAATCGTTCAATTTAAGTTCGGCTATAGTCGAAACTATCGGTTCCGGAATTGTGTGCTTTACTTCAATAACGTTCGCAATATTATCTTTGATATACAGCATAACACCGCCTCCTCGCCTACCTATTCTCTTTTTAACAAAATGTCTATAACTTTTAACTTGATACTACCCTACAAAGGCACGAGTTTCAGTGCTAAGCCACGATTCATTTATCGCAATTATATCATAGTCTTTACAAGCAATTAAAGAAAAAAATTCGCTTCTTTTATTTCGTAGGCACGAGCTTTTAAGGATAAAATGTTCAAATTGTTTAAAATTGTGATACCTTCGCGAGCTCAGGGGAAATTTGTGGAATTTATGCTGGGACCGTTCGAGGTACGGCAACCTGAAAAGAAGAGACAGTATTATGTAATAGTCTTCCTAAAGGCGCAGCTCCAACGTCATTAAGATGAAGACCATCTCCGAGGAACAAGTCCCTCCTGCCGTAGAAACTGTTCCAAAAATTCGCAAATTGTACTCCTTCCTGTTGGCAAAGAGACTTTAGGTTATTGTTAATATAGTTCACCTTGCGGTAGAAATCATTACGTCGGATAATTCGAGGAAGTATACGTGTTAAAACAATCTTATTAGTTTTTTCCTTTAATCGCTCTAGTAAGTCCCTGTACCTAGCCAGCAATTCTTCAGATCTAGAATTTAAAACGTTATTAGTACCGACATGAATAACATACGTTGTGTCCTCGGAGGTACCGTCTATAAATTGGTCAACACTATTAGTTATATTCTCCATCCTTGCGCCAGGGTAGCAGTAACGGCGCCCACGACGAGGGTTTCTCCCACAGAATTCCTCTAGCTGCCCTCGAACAATGGAATCGCCAACGAGTCGTATTTCCGGTTCATCAGCATCATCGAAACCTAAAACAGAAAACTTATTGTTTGTTATTACTGGTAGACATGTCTTAGGTTTCCTCAATGGGGCTCCCTTACGCACTCGAACGAAGGGTTGGGAACTAGTGGAAGAGAGAGGGCTATTAATACTATTTATATTATTATTAGAAACTGAGGCAGGAGGGGTCTTAATTGGAGTCTCATGAGATTCTAATTTTGCCGTCAGGAGCATCACGCTTTCTTCAATCCTCATCCTGGCCTCCCTCTCACGTTCTAACTCGTTCCTCAGCACTTCCATGCTTGAGCACCACCTGCATTATAAACGCGTATGCTGCAAATTTCCTTTCACAGCGACTGCAAGTACTTGACGGGGTTGCCATGCTTTTAATTAGTTAAAAATCGAACAACGCAAAAAAAACAAAAAAAAACGAGCGTTTAGAAACTAATAAATTACAACGTAGGTCTACCGCGTTCTTGAAAAACAGAAACAGGTTCTTGTAACACAAATTTATACTAAATGAATATAGAATTAAGCTACCGACAAAAGATCTGTAAAAGAAGAGTATTTATAATACTTATCTGTCCGCGATTCGACCGACGTTTTTTACTTTTTTTCACACGGTTGTGACCACACCCTTCCTGACCTCTCGAAGGAAGGAAAAATGAACCCTATAACTCCACGTTTTCTGATAGATTTGAAAAACAAACAAGGCAAGCCACGTGCATTAGCCTTGGTTCGATAAAATAATATAGTACTGAATAACGTCAATAAATGAAATATATTCGTTAATGAATGATTAGTAGCACGAAGTAATTTAGTTTAGAATGCACCGAACAATATTTTTTTTTAAAACACTTCGACGAAAACCACTTATTCAATTGATAACACTGGACACTCGATAATATATATATATATATATATATACATATAAATTATATACATATATATACATATATTTATATACACATCTATAATATATATATATATACGTATATATATATATTATATATTATATAATATATAATATATATATATCTATAAACATATATATATATTTTTATATACACATATATAATATGTATATATATATATATATATATATATATATATATATATATATAAACATAGATATATATACATATATATATATACATATATATATATACATATATAATATATATATATATATATATTATATATATATATATATATATATATAATATATAAATATATATATGTGTGTGTATATATATATACATATATATATATCATATACGTATATATATATATATATATATATATATACATATATATACATATTCTACTAATAATATAAATAGTACTAATAGCCTTCTCTCTTCCCCTAGTTCCCAACCCTTCGTTCGAGAGCGTAACGGAGCCCCATTGATGAAACCTAAGACTTGTCTGTAATATATATATGATATATATACACACACATATATAATATATATATATATATACATATATTAATATATATATACATACATATATATATAATATATATACACATATATATAATATATATATATACATATATATATAATATAGATATATATACACACACATATATAATATATATATACCTACACATATAATATATATATATACACACCTATATAATATATATATACACAAACATATATTATATATATACACACATATGTTATATATATACGTACATATATAATATATAACATACATATATAATATATAGATACACAATATAATATATATATACATATATATTATATTATATATACACACATTTATAAAATATATATATATATATACATATAATATATGATATATACATACATATTTATAATATATATATATACACATATAATATATGATATATATATACACATTTATAATATTTGATATATATACACATATAATATATGATATATATTTACACATATAATATATGATATATATTTACACATATATAATATATGATATATATATACACACACATATATAACATTGATATATATATATATATATACATATATAACATGATATATATATACACACAAAAATATATGATATATATATATATACATATAATATATGATATATATATCTCATATAAATATATGATATATATATATACATATATAATATATGATATATATACACACATATAATATATGATATATATACACACATATAATATGATGATATATATACACATATAATATATGGTGTGTATATATACACATATATAATATATGGTGTGTATATATATACACATATATTATATATGGTATATACAGGGTGAGTCAAAAGTAGCGCCCGATTTCTGTCAGTTGATTGTTTGTTTGTCATTTGTATTACAGTGTACAAGAAGGTAGAAAAAAATGAATGACATGTTTATCTGACCATTTATTCGGGGGAAAATTATTACGGAACTGTACCGGAACTGTATCTGCAAGACAATATTAACAACATGACTTCCCAGAAAGAATCTGACAGCCGAAAAAACAGAAATCGGGCGCTACTTTTGACTCACCCTGTATATATTAGGGTGTTTCATAAATTAAAAGTTTGGAAAAATTTTAATCCACATGGATCTCCTTGTTCCATTTGCTAAGGAGACTGATAAACCGAAGTATTAATTCAATAGTTTAAAGTTTACGGGTCCCCAGTTTGATGCTCTGGCAGATCATAAACCGAAAAAATTAAACAAAAATGTGTCAATGAATTTTTATTCAACAAACGAGTACCATTTCACTACACATTTTCACAAAGATACAAAAAACATAACCACTTCTTGCGAATCATTTGTCCATGAAATCCTTCTTGGTTTTATTCGGGTATTTCGCCCTATGCTGCATCACAGTTTTGAGCAAATACTGCTTCTGCTCTTCGTTCTTCGTCAGAGAACAGTTGAACTCTTTGGTGAGCGCGATGGCTCTTTCGGCCCGATCGTTGACGACAGAGATTTTGTTAACAGTTGCCGCTGCTTGCTTGAAGCCCTCTACTTCAGTCCACTCGGCAACTGGCTTTTTCAAGAATTCTGTGTCCAAGTCGAATGCATGGAAGAAAGCCATCGTCTTTCCTGTCACGAACTCCGCCAGGTGTTTCGAGGCAAGATTCCTGACGTTCTTCCCTTTGGGTCGCTTGAGTTCCTTTTTCGATGCGGGCTTACCCAAACTGACGACCATCTGAGCCTTTTCTTCATCTGCCACATCTGCGTCGAAGAACGCCATGGCAATAAGAGTCTCAGAGATGTACCATAGGTGTCGAGACATGGCTTCTTGCGCAGCGTTAACACACGAATATCCCGACATGGCAAAGGCTTCCGCGTCACGCAGAAATTCCAGATCAACTGCGGCAGCCTGCTTGAGGTTTGCAGCACGAGTCCAAACCTCGGATGTAGACGAGGTACACGAAGAGACCTACGGCGTCAGAGCTTCCAAACTCGTGACTCGACATCTTGAACTGCTTCTCAGTAGAATTACTTTCAAGGAGTAGATGGCTATCGCCATCCATCGAGCGTGATGGTAAGCGCCAGGGGCTCTGAGAGGGAAATCCACCACTTTTGCTTCTCCCAGGAAGATGAGAACCAACTGTAGCCAGGGTTGGCACTAGTGGGCCCAGCCCGAAAAAACCCACCTGGGTTTTTTAAAAAAAAACCACTTGAAAAAAACCACTATTTTACCCACTTGTGGTTTTTTTCATGAAACTTAAGAAGTGCATATGCAATTATTTTTAAAAATTGTCATATAGGCGCCTGTAATGATTTTACATGCAAAGCAAGCAAACATGAGTCAACAAATAGACCTACAGGTATAACTCTTTGGGTGAGGTAGCAGGTTATAGTGTGTAGACATCAGCCAATCAGGGTGTTATACATCCTGATTCTTCAGTCAACTGCATCTTCAAGGAATTTTCTACTTCTTCATGGATTGTATTTAAAAGTGGACCAGACAAATTTCGACGGGAAGGTGGAGTGTAGCCTGGTCTTAGAGTCTCTATCATTTCAATAAAATACTTAGACTCTGCACATAGAAATGGAATATTATTTGCATAAAAGAATTTGGCTATTTTGTTATCAATGACATTTTTCTGCAAAGTTGTTGTTGTCATGCCAAAATCGCTTACTTTCTTTTGAATTTTTCTTTTTTTCATCTGTAATTGTGTCAGTGTTGGTGAGGATGAGCTGGATCATCTGAGAGGTCTATGTCATGGCAGTATGAAGATGATGTACTGGCAGTATTGTCAGTCTTGTTTCTTGATTCCATGTGTTTCAAACATTTCATTAAATGCATTTTTATTCGCTCTATTTTATTACTTATTTCATTACTGCAATGTTTGCATCTAACTTTACTAGTCCCATCAATAATATTGACTTCACTCCATTCATGCCCTGATTTTCTTCCTGATCCAAAGGTCTTTGGCATTATTTAATGCAGTTATAACTTCAAACAGACTAATTCTGTAGGCTAGCAGTAAAGATAAATATGCTGTTGCCAGTTTTTTTTATTTAACTGTGAAATAAAAGAAAAAATATTCAGTAATATGAATTAAATAGATATAACTAGCTGAATTAAGTTCCCTTTGGGAGCTGTAATTCATCTACTTCCAGCAGAAGACACAGGGGCCTGTCTTCCATAGGAAGTATAGCCTAACAAATAGGATAATTTACCACACCAAATTTAGTTCAAATTGGTCCATGTTTTCCAAATTTTGTTGTGAAGCTCAATCTGAGAAAATAATAACTTTTTATGCTTAATTGCCTGGAAGGCAACCTTTTTGCTAAAAACAAGACAAATGTTATATTAATAGTGTACGGTACAGTACAGTATTATTATAAAATAAGAATAGGTAGGTCTAATATGAACTACCATATGGACATATGAAAAAACCCAATTTTACCCGGGTTTTTTCGGGTTTTAGGTGAAAAAACCCGAAAAAACCCACCTGGGGTGGGCTTTTTCAAAAAAAGTGGGTTTCTTGCCAACCCTGAGCCTGTAGCAGTTCCTTGTAGTCATCGCGCTGATGCGACATGCTCACCATCCCTCTCACCAGCAGGACTGACTTCTCCCTCAGTTCCCTCATAGAGTCATTGACTTGAGCAAAATCGTACGGCCGCACGTACGATCGGTCGATGAACTTCATTGTGCCTGAAACCTCTTGAAAACGGGTATATCGGGGCCACTTGAAGGGCCGTATGCACGCTTGAAGACGGAGCTGAGGATGACTTCATAGATGTGATGCCGACAGGGGAAGTACATGAGTTCTCTGCCAAGACCTTTCTCAATCAGGACGCAGGCCCCGATATGAATCCCGGTGTTCGACGCTGTCGTGTCGAAAGACAGTCCCCGCACGCGCTCTTCCATCCTGTGTTCCTTGACCAAATCCAAGCAAACTCGCGCTATCTTCTCGCCGGTTCCGGACGTCACCTTAGGAACGCCGAGCAACTTCTCCTTGCCGTCGCCAGAGACGAGGACGGCGATCCGGTCAACGCTCTCCTTCCATGCTCATTGTCAGGTAGGAGCTTACCGTCCCAATGCAAGACAAGAGGCTGACCAGGACAAACTTCGTCGGATTGATAACTTTCAGCAGCCACCTTCCTGAGAGCCTTGCGTGTGCGGTACATGGTACTGGCAGAAATGGACAGTTCATCCAAGTCAAAACCTAGTGATTTAGCCGCTGCAGCGTACGACATAGCTGAATCGCGGTAAGAAATATTCAGCCGATCGTAGGTAGTCGTCACATCCTGTGAGATCAGATTCCTGCGTCGCTTCTTGGTATTTCCCTTGGAGGAGGATGGAAAAACTTCCACGGATTGGTCAACGACATCTGAGTCAGTCTCTGACGAAGTTGAAATCACTAAAGCCCCCGTATCTTCTGCAGCTCCTTGTTCCTTCCTGGCCTTCTCCTGTTGTTCCTTAATCTTGTCCAGCCTCTTCCTTTTCCTAATCTCCTTATAGTGAAGCTTCATGTCAACAGGGCCCATGCTGCAGGAATTTGGATCTTCACGCTGCATGTCGAGAAAGTGGATGTCCTCCTGATTCTTCATCATTTCCTTAGCCTGTGAATGAGCAATGTCCATGATCTCCTTCGCTATTGCCTCCTTGAACATCGCCTCCTTCACTCGGAAGGACTCTGCTTTATGTGACTTGTGCTTCACAAGCCGGTCGTATTCCTTGAGAAGGGATTCCATCTTCCTCAAGGCCGAATCTCGACGCATCATGGGGATTCTCGCTCTCTCCCAAAATATGAGACAGGCATCCAGGCACAGGTTCAGGCATTTAGTACGTCCAAATTTTTGCTCCTTTTGGTGGTAAAAGTACTTTTTGAGTACTTGCAACTGAGTTGGAAGGCCACTTGATGTGATGTTCGCATCCGTCTGGCCAATAAGAAACACTTCTGTTTTCGCTCTGGTAGACACCTGGAAAAGAAAACAAACTAAATAATTCCACAGAAATAATTTCACATCGTAATTAATTTCATTAATTAAATAAAGAAAAGCAGTAACTGGGACTCGAACCAGTGTCATAGCCGTTTGGCGGCATCTCTCAAGTCGGCGTACACAGCACGCTATCCACTACACCATCTAGGGAGTGGATAGCGTGCTGTGTACGCCGACTTGAGCGATGCCGCCAAACGGCTATGACACTGGTTCGAGTCCCAGTTACTGCTTTTCTTTATTTATAAACTGATACGTGTACACTACGTTCTCTTTGACAATTCATTAATTAAATAAATTTCAATACCGCAGTAAAATTACATTAATTAGTATCATAAATAATTACCAGCTTGGTTGTCCAATATGCAACAGACTAATTAATTTCATGTAATATTAATAATAAATATCACTACCACAGTAAAATGACAGAAATTAAATAATAATAAATTTCAATACCACAGTAAAATGAGATAATTAGTAGCATATATAATTACCTCCATAGTTGTCCAATAGGCTATACAACGCGAACCGCTCAAGTGACGAAGAAAACCGTCTTCACTGCAGGCAGGCGAGAAATGAATTGACAAAAAGTCGTCAAAGTTGGGGACCTCTAAATGCAGCGTGATCTGGTTCAAACTTGCACAAACGTGTTTTCTTGTTCTTTAGAATACGGAGAAACGTGTGGATTAAAACTCCAAGCTCATTTTTATTTTACCCTATAGGTATGAAACACCCTAATATATATACATATAATATATGGTGTATATATATACTTATATATAATATATGGTATATATATACACATATATAATATATGATATATATACACACATATATAATATATGATATATATATAGTTATATACACACATAATATATGATATATATATACACATATATAATATATTATAGATATATATACACATATAATATATGATATATATAAACACATATAATATATGATATACAGTGTGTCCGTAAAGTCATGGTGGGATTTTAAATAGCTATATTATTGCAACGAAGCATGATAATGAGATGAAACAATGCCAAATTTAAGAAGAACTCTCAAAGTTGTATCTTGTAGTTAGTCTAGGCTAAGCTTAACCTTTATCTCGTAGTTAGTCTAGGCTGTCCACATGCCTATGTTGAACATGATCGTAATAGCCCGAAAGTTAATGTGTGGTGTGCTCTAGCACGAGATCGAGTGATTGGCCCATTTTTCTTCGCGGAACCCACTGTGACGTCACACAACTACCTCGCTATGTTGGAACATTTTGCAGTACCCCAATTTATTGACAATAATGTCATCTTTCAGCAAGATGGTGCTCCTCCGCACTATGCCAACGTTGTTCGAGAATTCCTTAATGAAAAATTTCCACAGAGATGGATAGGAAGAGGAGGATGGGAGCTATGGCCTCCACGCTCTCCGGACCTGACACCTTTGGACTTTTATTTGTGGGGTTACGTCAAGCAAAGCGTGTACAGTGTACCCATTTGGGATATTCATCACTTGCACGAGCGAATCACGGAAGCTATCGCATCCGTCACTCCTGATGTTCTTGGGCGTGTGTGGCTGGAATTGAATCACCGCCTAGATGTCTGCAGGGCTACCAGAGGAGCCCATATCGAACTACGTTAAATAAAGTTATTCTTTTAGAGTTGTTCTTCAATTTGCCTTTTTTTCATCTCATTATCATGTTTCGTTGCAATAATATAGCTATTTAAAATCCCACTATGACTTTACGGCCACACTGTATATACACACACACACATATATAATATATATATATATATACACCTATATAATATGATATATATATGTACACATATATAATATATGATATATATACATATTAGGGTGTCTCTTATTTTCGAAGTGTTGATGTTTTTAGGTTGCGCCCCCTCAACCAGTTCCGTTGGTTGAAAAAACATCATATATAAAATGTTTTTTGGATTGAACAATGTTTAGAGGTCGCCCCCGCTTATTAAATTTCATAAAATATAGCTATCATTTATGCAATTAATATTTGAAATTACTAGCAGTTGTCAAGTATACTAAACATATGTTTTTAATTAATTAATCATCATATTTATGATGAATTCAATTAAATGAATATATTAGAGATAATTGTCAAGTTTGTAGCTGAAAAATTGCTTGATAAGACAAGATCAACCTGTTTAAACATGTTTCATCAAGAATGCTCCAGATTATGTTGCAATTGTTTATTTGTCATCATTCAGTGTTCTGCTGTCATAAGTAAAAGGTGTATAACTGTGTATCACTATACTTCTTTTTTGCTATTATCAGATAATAAACTATGTTATTTATATTTTTCACAATTATTTATACTGATTTTGTTATTAGTGTTTTGAAAAAATTTAATGAATTTAATGAAAAAATTAGAATTTATGCTCTTATACACATATTATGAAGTTTTAAACAATGTTGCTATTTGTCACAAAGAATTTAATTTAGTTCAATGGAAATTTTACCTGACATGTGTTTCATGATCTGTTTCTATCAGTGGCGTCACTAGAGGGGTGCGGGGGGTTTTTGTGCAGTGTTTGAGCAGAAATTTATTATTTTTTATAAAAATATCCCTGTAGTTAGTTATAACAAGAAAAACATTTTTCGTAAGCCCAGCTTACATGTATCAATATACCTACAAGGCTAAAACTCTATGCTAATTTACTTTTTGAACCTTCTAATGCGCTCCGGTCAGAGCTGTCATTATTACCCAATTACAATGACGCTTCGAATCACGTGGTTTCGTCTGCACGCTCTACAAGCACGCGCTGTTGTTTTCGTTGCTGCTGGTGTTTTTATAGTCGCTGATTTTGTCAAATTTTCTGTTGTTTTAGCTACAATATTGTGGTAATTAGTATTTGTGAACCTATATCAATAACTTTTTTGAGAATGAAGTAGTAATTAAAGGAAAAGAAGGAGAAAAATAAAAAAAGGCTTCCGCTCAGTTGTTGCAGCCTCTGTCTTTATGATGTTGCAGCCTCAAATTCATGAGTATATTTCCATATGCATTTGTCTACAACTTCTACATTATTTGGGCCGTTATTGATTATGCAAACCTAATCCATTAATGTATCTCATGTAACGGTAAAGTTTAACGTTAAAATGAACATAATTTTGATGTAGTTCTTAAACGTTTTTACTTCGAATTCTATTGTTTTCTTACCGAATTTTCACTTTAACCACATGAAACTATGTAAATGTAAATACATTTAGGCTGTGCGTATGATATTGTAATTTAAAGGAGTAATTTTAATTTTGCTAGTTGTTTATGTCACTACTATTGCCATTACATTCAGTGATATACGGGAATTACGATTTACGAGTAACATTAGTACAAAAAACATTACTAAGGATTCTGTATGGTCTGGTACGGGAGGAGGTCCATGGGGGGGTGGGTGACACCAACCCTAGTGACGCCACTGTTTCTATTTCCAATAAAATAGCAAAATATAAATTTCTACTACAAAAATATTTATTCCTTGTTTCTTAGATTAAAAAATAATAGGAATAATAATTGAGAAAAATACGTTAGCTTTATAAAATAGACCAAATTAACTTTGTCTACCAAATTTTTTTTTTTTTTGTAATTTAAAAAAGTCAAAACTGATTTAGCCCTGCTCTACAAAACCATAACACTACATTAATATTTTGTTTTCTTATTTTGCAGATGAATACAAGAAGACCATTCTATTTGCTCGGATCTACAGTACAGTAGATGATATTAAAGGCTCAAAGCTGCCCCCATATAGGCAAGCTTTTGGTTATTTTATGCACCTCCACAGAGAGAAAAACATGACAATCCGCGATGCTCTGCGTCAATCTATTCGAGCCACAATAGTTATCTGGGATAAGGCCAATATTCCTACTCAGCAGGAACCTCGTGCCATGAAGAAGTTAGAGAATTTCTTTAACGAATGGACTTGCTTAAAGAAGCATGCTTCCAGAACAAGCCAGAGCCATAAAACCAAGGAGGCTGATTTTGTAGAGCGATTGGAAGATCTCTTTGACATCGCCCATGGAGACGCTGAGAAGCTGATCAAGAATCGTGAGGACTGGGAGTTCCTTCAACTGCAAAGACAAAAAGGTCGTCCTGGCTCAATCGGTGGTGTGGACACTGTACATCTTCACCGCACAAAAAATGCAGTCAAACGGTTGGAAGCTCAGGCAGAGAGATAAAGAAAGTCAGAATCTTTGATGGAGGCGTCTACTAGTCAAGTTGTACTGGCTTCTTCCACATCTTCCAGCAACACTGATGAAAGTGAGAATGAGGAGGAGGAGCCCAAAGGAGCTTGTGCTTTACCAAAATCTAAGAAAAAACGAGGCATGAAAGACATCATGACTATTCAGATGTCTGCTGCCCTGGATCGTACACAAATTTCCTCTAGAAAGGCAGCATTTATCCTCGCAGAGGCAGCTAAAAGCTTTGGTTTGGACGCTTCAGATTACAACATAAACCAACATTCTATCCATCGCCTTCGAAATAAGAACCGAGCTCGTCATGCTAAAGAACTTAAGGAGCATTTCCATGGAGAATGTTCTATGACAGTCCACTGGGTTGGCAAGATGATGGAGGACCTCACCTCGCACAAGCACATTGATCGTCTCCCATTACTTGTGTCAGGACCTGGTGTTGAACAGCTGCTTGGTGTCCCCAAAATCCCAAACTCAACTGGAGAAGCACAAGCTGAAGCCGTCTTTAACTGCCTGAATGAATGGGGAATTACAGAGAGAGTAAAAGCAATTTGTTTCGATACAACAGCTTCAAACACGGGTCAATATAGTGGAGCCTGTGCTCTCATCGAAGCAAAATTGGGACATGATGTTTTGTACTTGCCTTGTAGACACCATGTTTTAGATTTATTGTTGGGAGCTGCATTTGAAGCAACATTGGGATCTACATCAACTGGTCCAGAGATATTGATCTTTAAGCGTTTTGTGACAATTGGACTTCTGTTGATCAAAGCCAGTTCCAAACAGGTGAGACAGACACGATTACTAAAGAAGCAATTATCCAGTCTAAAACTGAACTAATTCAGTTTGCTAGATCCCAGGCACCTATGCTACGGGATGACTATCAAGAACTTTTGAATCTGTCCATCATCTTTCTTGGAGGTGTCCCCAATAAAGGCATCAAGTTTCGTGCACCAGGTGCCATGCATCGAGCTCGCTGGATGTCCAAAGCGCTCTATTCTATCAAGATGTGGTTTTTTCGAAACCAGTTCAAGATGACTAAGACTGAAGAACGAGGAATTCGAGATCTTTCCCTTTTTTCTGTTCTCATCTATATGAAGGCTTGGACAACATCCTCACTCCCTATTGAAACCCCATTTAATGACTGGCTCCTTATGAGGTCATTGATTAATTATCCTAACAAAAAGATTTCTGATGCAACTAAAAAAAAGCTCTCTAACCACTTATGGTACCTGTCTGAAGAAGCAGTTGGTCTTGCTTTCTTTGATGAGCGAATTACTACAGATGTAAAGAAACGCATGGTAAAGGCCCCGAGTACCAGGAGTGTAATCTCCGCCACTTCTCGGTAGTCTTCTCTGACAAGACCAGAAGCGGTGCCGAGGAACTTGACTGCCTCATCTCGGAGCTCCATCAGCCACGTCACCTCCGCCAAATGCTCGATCTCCAGCTCGCGATAAGTCGAGAGGTCGAGCTTGTCCCACCTGAAAGGGGAGTTATGAAAATATTGCATGAAAACGACTGAAGTTTCCCTTTTCGACTGCTATTAACATCATTAGTAGAAGGACGCTGATATCTCAATTGCTCTGAAGGCAAAAAATCATTGGAGAAAACAAATGCGCCTTGAAATTCACCTTCTCCTCAGATACTGGAACAAAGGTTCAGTTGGTGCTGTGGTTCTTCCAAACGCGGTGATGACCACTGCCCCCACGATGAGCTCCATAACGTGATGGCGACAGCCCAGCTGGAAGAGCGGTTTACCAAGCATGTTCTCCAGCCGGACCACCGCACCCTGCACCCTCCCCGTATTGGAGGAAGTTGTGTCGAAGCACAGTCCAATCACGTTGTTCTCGCATCCCCAGTCTTTGAGAGCACGAAAGGTCGCCTGGGCCTGGGACAGACCGGTGCCGTCAGCAACAGTCGGAACGGCCAGCAACTTTCCTTCTCTGCAGTGGGGAGCTCCGGAGATGAGAATCGCCTGGCGGTGCTCCAATGATCCAAGAGAGTCCTGAAACGTATGTCATACATGCCAATCCATTATCGTCCACTGGAATATGTCAATCCACTGTCGTCACTGGAACATGTTAATTCACTGTCGTCCACGGTGAGGGCAAAACTGACCTTGATTACTTCACCGTCCCAGTGGACGACAGCATGCCTCGGAGATACGAAGGATTTCTGCACAGCTGTCGACACTTCACAACGATGTGCCTCTCTTCCACGGCGAGACGTGTCCTTCGAGATACTGAATTTGTCCAGGTCTGCGGGCGGATCTGCCGAACGTAGGACTGCCGCCACGACACTTGCCACCTATGTGCGAAATTGAAAGGAAATTGACAAGGATGCTTATGGTTTCTATGTGACAAAATAATCACTAAATTTTCCGTCGTTACGTCTATTATATCTTTGTCAAGGAAAGATCATTACTGATATATACACACCTGATTATTAGACATCCGGAAGCGATCAGCTACTTCAATAACAGCCGGTGCATTGCGGATGCGGTGAGGAAGGCTGATTGATACAGTTGATTCTCTCGGCTGTCGGTATGGTGGTTCTAGCTGTGATTCGGAGTTGCTCGATGATCTGCTTTCTATAGATTCATCGTCGCTCTCAGCTTCGGTTCCTAATTTCGTTTTTGAGGTGCCTGGCTCATCATGAGATTGTTGTCTTGAGAGTTGCCGTTTTCTCTTGACAACGAACACTTTATCATTCCCACTCATTGTTGCCTGGCGCAGGCCCCGTTGATCCTCATAAAATTTAATATCTTCTTGTTTGTTGTTGTCTGAGAGCAGTCGACTTTTCTGTATCTCTTCAATAGCATCGGGAGCTCCGATGTCCCAGAGCTTGTTCAGATTTTCTGAAAACTTCTCCATGCCTTTTCCCGCGTCAGTGTCTCTCATCTTGCTCTTCTGCAGCGAGCGCCACTCTTCCCACAGTAACTCCAGTTTTCTTTCGCAGTTACGCCTCGTGATCGTCTTTATACGTGCCATGTTCCAAAATGCCAGAACATTGGCCACCGTGTCTTTTGCGGCGGCCTTCCTGTCAGTAGTTTCCTGCTTGGCATAGAAGAAGTACTGGAGAACTTGATGGGCGGTTGGCAATTTGGCACCACCGATCGAGGAAGATGGCTGACCAATTAAGAAGACGTCCATGGCTGACCTTAGAGAAGGTGGTGCTGTCGTTGCTGCTTTCTCTTTTCCAGAATAAGTAACTTTCAGAGTCTTCCCACTCCTGGTTGTTAACAGTTTATCCATTGTACTAAAGTCTAGACTTATCAAACAAGAATCAATTGACACAGTTGATCTGTAAAAAGCAAACTGTGATTAGTAAAAATATTGGTCATAGACATAGCGTGTGTGGGTAAGTGGGATTTTAGGATGCGCCAGGTGAGTGTAACTTCTAAACCACTTGTCCGATGAACATGATAAGTATCTGAGAGGATTTCTTTCACTGAGAGGATTCAGAAAATATGGTTATTTGATGATTTATCTTTATTCAGTAAAAAATTGTCAATTTGGCCAAATTTCCAAAATTGAAATTTTCAAGGTCGATGCGCGACCCCTAAATATTGATCGATTTTGGTAAAAATGGTGTCAGTGTACTTCCACTGAACCAAATCATGGGAAAAACTTTGACTAGCTATAATTTTTTTTAAAAAGTGAAAAGTGATCCACCCTAAGTACAGGTAGTGCTCAGCCTCTGAATTAGCTTCTGAATGACAATGGAAGATTTTTACTGGGGTTTATATACCCCAAAACTGCTAACATCATTATTATTAAATGCTAAAAAGGCTGCATTATTTTTGCAAAATATTCGAAAATAAAGTAAATTTTTTAGCTGTGGTAAGGCTTGAACGAGTAAACAAAATATTTCAAGATGAAACCATATTTTTATCTTAAACCGCGACTTTTTCAGATCTGATGTTATCATGATCTGCCAAGTTAACTAAAATTGGAAATCGGACTGCATTTTTACACTAAAATATGCATATGAGTAAAATTTGAAGGTTTAAGATGTACAATTTATATGCTTAGGCAAGACATGATCTCATCTTTTATAACGAAAGAGAATGTATACAAAATATGAACATTGCAAAGCTTAAGCAGGATTCCTTATTAAGCGAAATCTAAAAAAATGATTATGAGATTTTAAAAAACAACAGGTCACCAATTATTTGGCAAAATAGAAAGCAAATAAAAATTTTTATCCAAACACGCGTTGGGCGATTTTGGTCCTTATGTAAAAATGAATACACACACGTACATACATATCAGTATAAGCATTATATAAAGTTAAATATATAAGAATATACAGGATTATATAAATACATGAACCATATAGCACATGGATTTTTAAAATGGATACTTTTTCTAAAATGGATACAAGAACTATATAAATGATTAAAAGAATTACATGAAGAATAAGATAGTATAGGAATATGGGAATTATTTATGGTTCATTTTTACATGTACATATATATAATATATGATATATATATATATATATACCTATATATAATATATGATATATATATATATATACCTATATATAATATATGATATATATATATATCTACCTATATAAAATATACGATATATATATATACACACCTATATAAAATATACGATATATATATACCTATATATAATATATGATATATATATATAACTATATATAATATATGATATATATATAAACTATATATAATATATGATATATATATAAAACTATATAATATATATATATATAAACTATATATAATATATGATATATATATACATATATAATATATGATATATATATATACATAATATAATATATGATATATATATATACATATATAATATATGATATACACATATATATATAATATATGATATATATAAACATATAATATATGATATATATAAACATATATATAATATATGATATATATAAACATATATATAATATATGATATATAAAACATATATAATATATGATATATATAAACATATATAATATATGATATATAAAAATATATAAATATATATATGCATATATATTATATGATATATATAAACATATATAATATATATATATATGCATATATAATATATGATATATATATATACATACTGTATATAATATATGATATATATATATACATACTGTATATAATATATGATATATATATACATATATAATATATGATATATATATATACACATATATAATATATGATATATATATATACATATATATATATTATATATATATAAACATATAAATAATGATATATATATATATATATACATATATAATATATGATATATATATATATATACATATATAATATGATAATATATATATACATATATAATATATGATATATATATATATACATAATATATAATACATACATAATAGAAGAATTAGACCGTGAGAGGGAGGCCAGAGTGAGGCATCAAGAAAGCGTGATGCTTCTGACGGCAAAATTGGATTCCCTTGAGACTCCAGTTACGACCCCTCATGCCTCAGTTTCTACTAATAATATAAATAGTATTAATAGCCCTCTCTCTTCCCCTAGTTCCCAACCTTCGTTCGAGTGCGAAATGGAGCCCCATTGCGAAAAGCAAAGACTTGTCTACCAGTAATAACAAGCAATAAGTTTTCTGTTTTAGGTTTCGAAGATGCTGATGAACCGGAAATACGACTCGTTGGCGATTCCATTGTTCGAGGGCAGCTCGAGGAATTCTGTGGGAGAAACCCTCGTCGTAGGCGCCGTTACTGCTACCCTGGTGCAAGGGTGGAGGATAACTAATAGTGTTGACCATTTTAGCAGGTACCGCCGAGGACACAACGTATGTTATTCATGTCGGTACTAATAACGTTTTAAATTCTAGATCGGAAGAACTGCTGGCTAGGTACAGGACTTAATAGAGCGACTAAAGGAGAAAACTAATAAGATTGTCTTAACAGGTATACTTCTCGAATTATCCAACGTAACGATTTCTACAGCAAGGCGACCTATATTAACAATAACCTAAAGTCTCTTTGCCAACAGGAAGGAGTGCATTATGCGAATTTTTGGAACAGTTTCTACGGCAGGAGGGACTTGTTCCTGAAGATGGACTTCATCTTAATGACGTAGGAGCTGCGCGTTTAGGAAGACTATTTCATAATACTGTCTCTTCTTTTCAGGCTGCCGTAACTCGAACGGTCCCAGCGTAAATTCTACAATTTCCCCTGCGCTCGCGAAGGTGTCGTAATTGCAAGCAATTTGAAGGTTCTATCCTTAAATGCTCGTAGCCTACGAAATAAAATAAATGAATTTTTTTCTTTAATTGCTTGTAAAGACTATGATTTAATTGCGATAAACGAATCGTGGCTTAGCACTGAAACACGTGACTTTGTAGGGGAGTATCAAATTAAAGGTTATAGACTTTTTGTTAAAAACAGAATAGGTAGGCGAGGAGGCGGTGTTATGTTGTATATCAAAGATAATATTGCGAACGTTATAGAAGTAAAGCACTCAATTCCAGAACCGATAGATTCGACTATAGCAGAACTTAAATTAAACGACTTCAAACTTCTTGTTGCGGTTATATATAGGCCCCCTAATCAAACAGCTGATACGGACGAAGCGTTATATCGTGAACTAAAGAGAATAATCGGTAGTGAGCAGGCTTTAGTTATGGGTGACTTTAATTGCGCCAACGTGAATTACGATACAATGCAGGGAGACGCGGAAGGTAATCGTTTAGTTAATTTTCTCGAGGATAGCTTTCTTATTCAAAAGGTTGGGGAACCTACGAGGTTGGACAGTATTTTAGATTTAGTAATAACTACGGATGATAGGCTAATTACTGATCTTCAAGTAATAGAACCGTTAAGCAATAGCGATCACAATATGGTAGAGTTTGTCCTCTCAGTAAGTCACTCGAAACCAACTAACTCGACTAAAATTCCTAACTTCCAGCACGCAGACTTTTGTAAATTTCGAGATAAATTGTCACACGTCAATTGGGAAAACGTGATGGGGAACTCCAAAAAACTAATGTGGGAATCGTTGAAACAGTATTTAGGACTATAAATGAGGAATGTGTACCGTACAAAATTAAGCGTGCGAAAGTAAACAACAAGCCCTTGTGGTTTACTTCTAGAGTAGGAGACATTATAAAGAGTAGAGATAGGGCTTATAGGCAACATAAGTGCGAAAAACAATTTGTTGTTACGAAACAACTACATCTCTCTGAGGCGTGAAGCGAAAAGTGTATAAAAAAGTCCAAGCGCGAATTTGAAATCTCCATAGCTCGTGACGGTAAAGAAAACCCCAAGCGATTCTTTCAATACGTCAATAATAGAAATCCAGTAAAAAGTGTCTTGGGTCCATTGAAAAATGTAAAGGAGATCTAGTTTCTGAAAACAAGGAAATGGCTACCTTGCTAAACGAATTTTTTACGTCAGTTTTTACTATAGAAGATGTAACGAATATCCCTACGGTCATAGACATAATACCTTTTGATAATGGTAATATTTTGGATAATATTGTCGTTAGTGAAGGGGAGGTAATGCGCTATATTGATAAAATGAAAACGCGTAAATCACCGGGTCCGGATTCCATATATCCCATACAACTAAAAGAATTAAAAGATAGCATTGTTGTGCCGCTAACAAAGATTTTTAATGCGTCTATTTCTGAGGGGTGCGTACCAGATAATTTCAAGTTAGCAAACGTAACACCTATCTTTAAGAAAGGCGATAAAGGTGCGGCGGGAAATTATAGGCCAATCAGTTTAACGTCTGTTGTAGGTAAGCTACTGGAATCAATAATTAGGGATCGTATAGTCGAACACTTAGAATTCCATAAGCTAGTTAGAAATACGCAGCACGGATTTAGGCGAAACAAATCTTGCTTAACTAATCTTTTAGAATTTTTCCAAAGCGTGGTTGACGTTTACGATAGACATCGGGCGGTTGATGTAGTGTATTTAGATTTTCAAAAAGCGTTTGACACCGTGCCGCACAAAAGACTCATTGAAAAAACTAAGGCTCATGGAATCAGGGGTGTAGTAATAAATTGGCTAGAAGAGTGGTTGCGAGGTAGGAAACAGAGGGTGGTCGTTGATGGAGCGGAGTCGTGTTGGGCTAATGTAGCGAGTGGCGTTCCTCAGGGTTCTGTATTGGGCCCCTTGCTTTTTCTTATATATATTAACGATTTAGATGTCGGCCTAGTCAGTACAGTTTCAAAGTTTGCGGATGACACGAAGCTGGGTGGTAGGGCGATTAATGACGAAGATAGAGGTAAAATTCAGGAAGATCTGAATAAAATCGTTGATTGGTCAGTCACATGGCAAATGAGATTTAACGTGGATAAGTGCAAAATTTTGCATATAGGTTCGCGTAACGGTAATTTTGCGTATAGTATGTCAGGGAAAGATTTAACAAGCGTAGAGCAGGAAAAAGATTTAGGAGTTATAGTCACTAGTGATTTAAAAGTAGCGAAACAAAGTACAGCAGCGGTCAATAAGGCGAACAAAGTGTTAGGTTTTATAGCTCGAAATTTTGAGTACAAATCGCGCGATATTATAGTTCCACTTTATAAATCATTAGTTAGACCCCATTTGGAGTACGCGGTCCAATTTTGGAATCCGCATATGCGCAAAGATATAGACAAAATCGAAAGAGTTCAAAGACGAGCAACTAAGATGATTCCGTCGCTTAGGTCAAAGTCGTACGAGGATAGGCTTAAGGAGTTAAAATTGACAACACTCGAGACTAGGAGGTTAAGGGGTGATCTAATCCAGGTTTTCAAAATTATGAATGGGTTCGATAACGTAGATAGAGATAGCTTTTTCGAAATTTCTCAATATAATAGGACTAGAAATAACGGGTGTAAGTTGACAAGTAGAAGGTTCGAGACAGCAGTTGCCAAAAACTTTTTTACGCATAGAATAGTAAATAGCTGGAATAGTTTGCCGGTAGAAGTAATTAGTAGCACGTCTATAAACATGTTTAAAAATCGATTAGACGCATATGTTGATAGATTGGGTATAGTTTAAGGTAGTAAAATTAAGGCTTTGTGGGGATAGATCCCACAGCTCAACACAAGTGTTGTGGGATATAGGGAGGCAGCGTCTTGGGTTAGGGGATACTCTCTGTCCTTACACACCCCATTTAAAGAGATTCCTCTGCGAGCGGTGCCCCCATAGTACTGTGAGGTATTGAAAAACTCATGATCTTCACTTGCCCCACAAACACCTTTAAATGGGAGACCCAAGATGGGTGCACACACATTTCTACATTACTGTACAGTCTTTACAGCCACACCTGCACTTTTCCTCCTAAGTGTATATATTGTAACGTATATGGTTGTAAATTTTGACTTGGTCCACAATCGATATGGACCAGCAGTTCTTCCGATCTAGAAATTAAAACGATATTAGTACCGACATGAATAACATACGTTGTGTCCTCGGAGGTACCGTCTGTAAATTGGTGAACACTATTAGTTATATCCTCCACCCTGCATCAGTGTAGCAGTAACGGCGCCTACGACGAGGGTTTCTCCGAATGAATTCCTCTAGCTGCCCTCGAACAATGGGATTGCTAATGAGTCGTATTTCCGGTTCATCAGCATCATCGAAACCTAAAACAGAAAACTTATTGTTTGTAATTACTGGTAGACATTCTTAGTTTTTCTCAATGGGGCTCCATTACGCACTCGAACGAAGGGTTGTGAACACATATATAATATATATATAGACATATATAATATATGATATATATATATATACATATATAATAT
The DNA here is from genome assembly GCA_023014485.1 of Bathynomus jamesi. Lineage (NCBI taxonomy): Eukaryota > Metazoa > Arthropoda > Malacostraca > Isopoda > Cirolanidae > Bathynomus > Bathynomus jamesi. Next base: position 1,484,075 of record JAJOZX010000245.1, on the reverse strand, counting down.
ATATATATACTTACACATATATAATATATATATATACATATATTATATATATATTATATACATATATATTATATAAATAATATATATATATTATACTGAAATAGCATTGCTGGACTACAACATATACAGAGCAGATAGAGTGGCTAGACGAGGAGGAAGGTGTTGTATCTACGTGAAAAACACTCATCAGACCTCCTTTTACTTCTACTACTTTTCTTTCACCACCTTTCTCTTCAAAAAAAAAATAAAAATGGTGTCAATAATCCAGCAGGGTTGAAGCACCTTAAACAGAAAAAAACAAAAACTTACACATGTGAAGTGAGGGTAAAGAAATCAAACAGCACAGTTGAAGTTATTATATTAGAAGTAAAAGAACTGAACCTAACCATTATGAACATCTACAGACCACCAAACACCACAAAAAGTGAATTCCAATTTGCTACAAATGAAATAGAAAACATATTAAAATTACTTGAAACTCCAGCAACAAATATTCTAATTTTCGGAGATTTTAATTTCCCATTCATATCATGGAAGAAAAATGACGAAGTTATATATGTTGAGAAGTTTCATGGCAACATTACTAAAGATGACAGAACCCAAGCAACAATGCTATTAGATATTATGGAACATTACGCCCTTACCCAGGAAATCTGTGAAGCCACGAGAAAGGAGAACGTTTTGGATTTAATGTGGACAAATAACAACGAGATAATAATAAATAAAAAAGTAACGCGCACAAAGTTCTCCGACCATAACCTCATCGATATACAATTGAAGTTAGCACCCAGAGGTCCGAAAACGCATCCCAGAGAGGCAGATGGAATATTTGAAGGCTTAAACATAAATTCAAAGAAAGTAAATTGGGAAAACGTAAATAAAGATTTAAAGGAGCTAAATTGGGAATTGCTACTACACGAGAAGACTCCACAAGAAATACTATGTATAATAGAGACGGAAACCAAACCTAAAATACTGAAACATATTCCAGAGAGACAGGAAAGAAAACGTAGCAAGCTCGAGAGGAAAATCAGGACTCTATTCAGGCAACGAAGACAAACCGTAAAACATCTCCACAGATGCAGAACTGATGCAAAGAGATTCAATCTAGAGAGGAAACTTGGCGAAATAGAAATGGACCTAAAGCAAACATTCATACATAAGACAAACGAGGAGGAAAACAAGGTAGCAGAAAACATAAAAAATAACCCAAAATACTTCTACACTTTTGCAAAAGAAAATGCAGTGTAAAGAGAGTATTGGACCGTTGATAGACGGGGAAGCCGAATACACAAATGACCCGAAAGAAATAAGTGAACTGCTTAGGGAACAATTTAAATCTGTGTTAAGCACCCCTAAGTCCGAGATGGAAGTGGAAAACCCAGACGAGTTTTTCGACATTGAAACAGATCAACCAAGAACAAATCCCTGCTCAAACCTATTAATGGACTTCGAGTTCACGGAAGGAGATTAATTACGGCCTTATCACAGATGCGAGACAATTCAGCGCCAGGGCCAGACACATGGAGTGCCACATTTCTGAAGAAATGCAAAGAGAGTATTGCAAAACCGCTA
>JAJOZX010000245.1:1457500-1480000 GCA_023014485.1 Bathynomus jamesi | reverse complement strand
ATTTTGAGTACAAATCGCGCGATATTATATTTCCTCTTTATAAATCATTAGTTAGACCCCATTTGGAGTACGCGGTCCAATTTTGGAATCCGCATATGCGCAAAGATATAGACAAAATCAAAAGAGTTCAAAGACGAGCAACTAAGATGATTCCGTCTCTTAGGTCAAAGTCGTACGAGGATAGGCTTAAAGAGTTAAAATTGACTACACTCGAGACTAGGAGGTTAAGGGGTGATCTAATCCAGGTTTTCAAAATTATGAATGGGTTTGATAACGTAGATAGAGATAGCTTTTTCGAAATATCTCAATATAATAGGACTAGAAATAACGGGTGTAAGTTGACAAGTAGAAGGTTCGAGACAGCAGTTGCGAAAAACGTTTTTACGCATAGAATAGTAAATAGCTGGAATAGTTTGCCGGTAGAAGTAATTAGTAGCACGTCTATAAACATGTTTAAGAATCGATTGGACGCGCATGTTGATAGAAAGGGTATAGTTTAAGGTAGTAAAATTAAGGCTTTCGGGGATAGATCCCACAGCTCAACACAAGTGTTGTGGGATATAGGGAGGCAGCGTCTTGGGTTAGGGATACTCTCTGTCCTTACACACCCCATTTAAAGAGATTCCTCTGCCGAGCGGTGCCCCCCATAGTACTGTGAGGTATTGAAAAACTCATGATCTTCACTTGCCCCACAAACCTTTAAATGGGAGACCCATAATGGGTGCACACACATTTCTACATTACTGTACAGTCTTTACAGCCACACCACACCTACACTTTTCCTCGTAAGTGTATATATTGTAATGTATATGGTTGTAAATTTGACTTGGTCCGTAATCGATATGAACCGTGACTTGATGGATACCGCAAAGAAATTGACTGGATTCTTTGGATCTGATATATTTGCATGTCCGTTATATAATAGATATAGAGTGTAACATATTTGTGGATAGTAGTCTATTATGACTTGATCCTCTGGATCGAGAGATTCTATCTTTAGTTTTAAATCGATAATTAATTATTTTTAAATTGATAATGTATATGGTTGTAAATTTTGACTTGGTCCGCAATCGATATGGAGCGTGACTTGATGGATACCGTAATGAAATTGACTGGATTCTTTGGATCTGATATATTTGCATGTCCGTTATAAATAGATATAGAATGTAACATTTGTGGATAGTAGTCTATTATGACTTGCTCCTCTGGACCGAGATATTCTATCTTTAGTTTTAAACCGATAATTAATTATTTTTATATTGATAATTATTTAGTTTCGTAAAAATTGGTCGTTGCCAATTTACCGGCAGTTTTTAAATAAGTTTCTTATGTTCTTGTGGTTCGGAACCCACGTAAAATTGTAGGTCCCCTCCGCCACCACGGAGGACATACACAATACACGATTACGAACACAGTTAGGTAGACCAGCCATGAGTGGATCCTAGGGTCTTTGTTGGTCTGAAACATTATAACATTATAACATATATATATATATAATATATATATATTATATATATATATATATATATTATATATATATATTATATATATTATATATATATATTATATATTATATATTATATATATATATTATATATATATACATTATATTATATATGTATATATGTATTATATTATATACGTATATATATATATCATAGATTATATATATATATATATATATATATATATATATATATATATATATATATATATCATATTTTATATGTATATATATATATATATATATATATATATATATATATATATATATCATATTTTATATATGTATATATAATATATATATCATATATTATATATGTATATATATATATCATATATTATATATGTATATATATATCATATATTATATATGTATATATATATATCATATATTTATATGTATATATATATATACACCATATATTATTATGTATATATTAGGGTGTCACTAGGTAATAGGGGGAAAATTAAACGATGGATATTTTCCTATGACACCCCCTAAAATTGTTCCATTTGGTGTAAAACATACGGAAGAGAAATTTGGTCCAGATTGGTCATCATTTAAAGGTCGCCCTCGTCACTGAAAACAAGACCCATTTGTTGACGTCAACAAGCTGTTCAGTGTTCACAGCTTGGGCCGAACCAGATTATAAAAAACATGGCAATTTGGTGAAATAACGAAAGTAAGACACTTAAAAACGCAAAGAATACAAACAGTTTATTATATAATCAAAATAGAAGACATAATTTGGCGAATAATGGTACAAAATGGAGAAGCAACAAAAGCAAAACTTTGAGAAATAAAATACATATACAGTAGCAGAATAATTGGTGCTCATACGCTGATCAGTGATTAGTTCTTTCGCGTCCTCACTAATGCTGATTTGTTCGGAGCTGGGTGTTGCTTTCTGTGGTCAGTGACAACTTGAACGAGGAACTGGAGCTGTTCTTCTTTCACTGTCAACTTTCCGTTCAGCTCCTTCACCAGAGCCACGGCCCGTTCTGCTCTGTCGTTCACCACTGCAAGTTTGAAGACCACATCCCGAGCTTGCACGTATTCAGAGTTTGACGTCCATGAACTGGGATGGTGGAGCAGAAAGCAATCTGGCAACTGAAGTTTTGAGAAGAATCCTCGGGTGTTCTTTGTGATCAGTTGCTCCAGTCCTTTGCTGTCACTGAGGAACATAGTATCAAGAACCAAAGGTCGTTTTGGCGGCATGTGAGGGCTTCTTGATCTAACGCTGCAACCATGCTGCACTTCACTTCCATCGATATCCTCTCATCAAAGAACGCCAGACCCACTGCCTCCTCCGAATGGTACCACAGGTGCGCAGACAGCTTCTTGGTGGTACCATCAGAGATCTTCTTGTGCGGGTATCTAAGGAGCGTCCTCATCAATTCCCAATCATTCAGCGGAGCTTCGATGGACAGATGAGCTGTTGCCCACGCTTTCATGTAAACTAGAACAGAAAAGAGGCAGATATCTCGAATTCCGCGTTCCTCAGTGTTCGTCAGTTTAAACTGTCTTCGGAAGAGCCAGATCTTGATGGCATAGAGCCCCTTAGCCATCCATCTCGCCGGGTGCATAGCACCAGGGGCGCGGAAGTTTAGTCCCTTGTATGGAACTCCTCCAAGAAAGATGACGGAAAGATCGAGGAATTCCTGATAGTCATCACGAACTTGAAGTGCTTGTGATTTTGCAAACTCAATGAGCTCCGTTCTATGCTTAAAAATAGCTGCTTTGGTGAACGCATCTGTGTCCGCAGTTTGGAACTGTTGCTGGTCAATGCGGGTCCAATAATCATGGAAGCGCTTGAAAAGCAGAATTTCTGGACCGGTAGATACTGAATCTAGCGATGCTGCGAATGCCGCCTGTAGCACCAACTCCAGTACATGGTGTCTGCACGCGCAGTGTAACAGGTCACGTCCAACTTTTTCTTCCAGAAGAACACAAGTTCCTCCACGGTGGCCTGTGTTTGTCGCGGTTGTGTCGAAACACATAGATTTGACATGATCGGTCACTCCCCATTCATTCAGGCAATCTATGATGGCATTTGTTTGTGCCAGCGCGGTTCCTGACAGAAGTTTTGGCACCCCGAGGAGCTGCTCTGTCCCGGAGCCAGATACAAGAATAGGTAAGCGGTCAACATATTATCGTGACGTCAGATCTTGCATGAGTTTTCCGTCCCAGTGAACAGTCAACGGACTATTGCCTTGGAACTCGCTCTTCAGTTGCCGAGCCTTAAGGGTACGGAATTTTTCACGCTGACGATGAATGGATCCACGATTGATGTTGTAGTCGCTAGCATCATGCCCTAAGCTGGAAGCTGCCTCAAACAGCAGATATGTGGCCTTTCTTGACGAGAGTTGCGTGCGATCAAGCGCTGCCGCCAATTCCGATGTCATGATGTTCTTCGTTGCTCTTTGTTTAGACGCTAACGAACCACCACATGCTCCTTTTTCTTCGCTATCATCTGAGCTGGAGGATGAGGACTCCAAAACCGCTTCGTTGGATACTGCCTCCATTTCAGCTGCTGATCGCTTTCTTCGTTTCTCCTCTTCCTCCCGACGTCGAGTACAATCTTTGACTTGGCGCTGATGGGTCATGTCCAAACCTGCCATTGAACCTGGACGTCCTTTCTGGCGCTGCTGCTGAAGGAACTCCCAATCCTCTGGGTACTTGACCAATTTCTCACAATCAGCGTGGGCGATGTCAAAGAGACGATCGAGGCGTTCAATGAATTCTTTTTCTTTCGTCTTGTGTGAATCGCTCGTCCTTGAGGCGTGTTTTTTGAGTCCTTTCCACTCCTCGAAGACTTTATCCAGTTTGCTGACGCAGTGTGTCTCGAGTCTGGTTGGAATGTGAGCTTTCTCCCAGAAGGACATCACTGCTCGAAGTGACTTCCTCAACGCGTCACGTATTGTCATTTTCTTTTCATGGTGAAGGTAAAGGAAGTAACCGAATGCTTGCCTGTAGGAAGGAAGCTTGCATCCTTTCACCTCATCAACCGCTGCCCCTAATAGGTATATACACTTCCGGGTTTCCATCACCAGAAATCACGTAGCTGAAATGAGAAACGGTGAATCGTTAAGTATTGTTCACTTTATTTCTCAGATATTCAGACACACACAGATACACACACACACATATATAGAGATATATAGATATCTAATGAACGATTATGGAGACGCCGCGCAAGCATTAAACTTTGGAAGGCGGGGGCGACCTTTTATAGTTATTCAAATAAAAAGATTTTTCAGTCACCATGTTTTTTTTACCAATGGAATAGATTCGCGGGGTGTCAGCATGAAAATTTCAAACTTTGCATTTAATTGACACCCTAGTATATATATATATATATATACGAGGGTGATGCAAAAGTGGGGGAGTAAAATGTTTTTGTTTCAAATTTTTGAGATACCCTCTCATTTGGTTTGATTTGGTGGAAAAATGATCCTGGGGAAATGTCGGGTCAAAATTCGAATATTTGGAGGTCGCGCCCGCCATTTGAAAATTTGCTGATTTTCATGACACCCAGGAGGTACAGCAAGCGTCACGTTACTTTTTTTTTTGAGTGGAAGTTCCCCAGGAGGCCTATCATACCACCTTCCTCTTTTCCATTTGTTCATAAAACAGATACAATATAATAGATATTTACTATAGATACATAGAATGGATATACTCGTAAATTTTACTGTTGCGTCAAAGATACGAGAGTTTTTTTAGTTTTGTCCGGAAGCTTCTTCCGATAATTTGATACAACTTGCAGTAGATATTGCTTCTGTTGTTCATCATTGGTAATTAATTTGTTATAATCTTCAATCAATTTCACTCCTCTTTCAGCAATATCATTAACAACTTTCATGTGATTCACTACGTTCTTTGCAACCCAATAACTCTCATCGAGAAGCCAATCTTCTACTGGTTTGCTCAAGAACGTTGAAGACAATCCGAGTATACTGAAGAAGGACTTTGTGTTAGCAGTTACAAAATCTTCAAGCTGCTTATTGTCAATAGTTTTGATGTCTATTTGTGTCTTCTTTGGAGGATCTGGCTCCGAAGATTTTGTAAGAGCCTCCTTCATTTTTCTTTTGGTGTCAAAGCTGATTTTATCATCAAAGAAAGCCAATGCGATCAACTCTTCTGAGAGATACCACAAATGATTCTTGAATTTTTCTAAAGCAGCATTTGCTAGTTGTTCATTTGTGCTTTTGTAGCTGTGAAGATTTTTGAGAAGACCCAGATCATTTCGTGGAGCATTGCTGCGCAGGGTGCTGAAAACCAATGCTTAATATAAATTGAAACAGAAAACCAACAAATTTCTTTTAGATTTCTTTCTTCTATTGCTGTTATTTTGAACTGACTTTTGAACATAAAGATTTTCATCGAATAAATGACTTTCGCCATCCAACGGGCTCTATGATAAGCCCCAGGCTTCCTGAATTTTATTCCAGTCGTTGGAGTACCGCCAAGCAAGATGATTGTCAGTTCCAATAACTCTCTGTAATCGTCGCGAGGTTGATCTTCATTGATTTTTCTTGCTGCAAAGTTGATGATTTCCTCTTTTTCCTTTTGTGGATAATTTTCTAATTTATCGTATGAAGTTAGATTAATCTTATTCCAGTTTGTTTTGAATCTTTTGAATAACTGAATGTCAGGGCCTGATGAAGCCTGTAATGCAGGGGATACCACTGCTTCCAACATGATTTCAAGGATATGGTGTCGACAAGGACACCACAACAAATCTTTCTCCATTTTCTGTTCAATTAGGACACAAGCTCCGTTTTTACGACCTGTGTTCGATGCAGTTGTATCGAAACACATGCCTTTTACCTTATCTATTAGATTCCAATCAATGATCGCCTGATGTACTGCATTTGCAGTATCCTTTCCTGTGCCATGATCTATTTTTGGCACTCCAAGCAGTTGATCTTCTCCACTGCCAGAGATTAGGACTGGCAACCGATCAACAACCTCATTCCCAGTAATGTCTTCGAGGAGTTTGCCATCCCAATGAACAATCAAGGGTTTGTCAGCTTGAAATTCTTCTTTCAAGTTTTCACTGAACTTCTTTCTTGATTTCTGTCTTGCCCTGCGAATCGATGAGTAGCTAACATTGTAATTCTCTGGATCTTTTCCAACATTTGCGATCGTTGGAATAATTATTAAAGAGGCTGATCGGTCTCTGATCTTAGCAACATCCAATGAGGAAAGCAGATTTTCATTCATAATCTTGAATTTTTTTTCTTGGAAGGCCTCTTTTGGATGTTGAGGGCTGTTCCAGATGTACTTCTTCTTCCGTAGATGCAGGTGAATCACTGCAGGAACTGCTGCTGCTTGCAAGAACAACTGTTTCATCAAATGCACTTGATTCACGTAACCTTTTCTTATCCATTTTTTCATGTCTCTTCGCAGCTTCCTTTCGACGTTTTTCTTCATCCTTATCAACTGCCATCATTTTACCCTTTCGACCTTCCCTTTGTAGCCGTAGAAACTCTCTATCTTCTTCGATAGTTATTAACTCGTTAGCATTTGCCTGCGCAATATCAAAGAGTCCATCCAATTTTTCTTTCCATGTGTAGTGAATACTCTTATTTTAGTTTCAAGATAAATGTTAATTTTACCGTCTTGAATTTCGGAATAGTATAAATTCATTTTAAATTAGTTACCCCATTATAATTCAATTGTGAACCACATTAATACTAATTTTATGTATACTATATTATTTTATTGTATGTAAACATAATTAATTATATATCACAATTGTCAGTTAATCATTTATATTCAAATATTTATTTTAATCTAATGCCATGTCCATTTTGCAAATAAATAATAGAAAACCAGAGGTTATATTTTCCACCTTTGGTACTGTCGTAGTTTCGCCTAACGGACTCAATACGGCTAGTGAGATAATCACTGGTTGGCACTTAACTAGCGGCAGTGCTTATGGCTACATCATCCAGGTTAACCTATACCGGATAGATGCGCTACGGTCCCAAGCCGTAGCTTGCCTAGGCCAACGACGACGACGACGTAAACCAACAATTGATGACCCCGGAGCTGGATTACCCCTTCTACCCGAACGACTAGGACTAGACTGTAATGTCGTTCGTGCCCATCACCCCCTTCACCCGAGCGACTAGGACTAGACTGTAACGTCGTTCGTGCCCATCACCCCCTTCACCCGAGCGACTAGGACCAGACTGTAATGTCGCTCGTGCCCTCTGCCCTCACCCCTGCCCGTGCGCTCTGTGCCTGCGCTCGTCTCAACCTCCACTCCTTCGTTGGGAACTTGTCGTCTTGCTTGTACGTCAGCAAGCATAGGAGAAGATGCCTGACGACGCTGGTGCCATCTCCCACTTGAGCGTAAAGCTCCCCGTCTTCTGGCCGGTGATCCATTTATTTGGTTCCACCAAGTGGAATCACAATTCAACTTGGGAAGGATCACCGCTAGCAGGACAAAATACGATCATGTTTTGTCCTCTCTACCAGCGAGCATCATCTCTGAAGTCCGTGACGTCATCGTGTGTACTTCCACGAGTGAGGACCCATACAACGATCTGAAGTCTGCCATCCTGTGCCGCACCACTGTCTCCGAGCGTGAGAAACTACATCAGTTAATCTCAAAAGAAGAACTTGGAGACCGTAAGCCCACTCAAATGCTGAGGGCTATGCAGTGCGCTCTAGGCGAACGCGCACAAACCTTCGATAAGGACATCTTTAGACAGTTGTTCTTGCAGAAACTTCCTCCATCAGCTCAGCGTGTCTTGGCCACTATGGATCCTGCTACTCCAGTTGATAAACTAGCAGAAACTGCCGACAAAGTAGTGGAGATTGACACAGCTCCGGTCAACAACGTGAACACACAATCGGAACTGGAGTTGAAAGTGGAAGAGTTAAGTCAACAACTCAACCACGTTTGTTCTCTGCTACAAAATCAACGGCAAAGAAGCCATTCTCGGTCAAGATTTACGAAGAGGTATCGTTCGAGTTCCGGGAAGATCTGCTTCTACCACTCGAAATTTGGAAAGAAGGCTAGGAAGTGCATCTCCCCTTGCAATTTTTCGTCGGAAAACCCAGCAGCGAGTCCTAATGGCGTCTAGTACTCGCACTGCCAACCTGTTATTCATAAAGGACAGGAACTCTGGTGTCAATTTCTTGGTCGATACCGGAGCGTCAGTCAGTGTATTCCCTCAAAAATCTGGTCATACGCACTCGGAATCTCCGCCTCTATACGCTGCTAACGGTTCACGCATACCCACGTACGGTACTCAGTCGCGTGAACTAAACTTGGGCCTTCACCGATCCTTCAAGTGGATTTTCATCTGTGCTCAAGTGCGGCATCCCATAATCGGCGCTGACTTCCTCCAGCATTTCAAACTCCTGGTGGATCTTGACAAGCGACGCTTATGCGACCAGGCCACACTGCTTTCTGTTCTTGCCAAACAGGTTGCCCTTCCGGACGCCTCGAACTCTGCACTTTCCCTCGTTCCCCCTAATTCCATGTACCAGTGCCTTTTCCAGCGATATCCAGGAATTCTTCAACCGATGCAGATGGGTGATACCATTAAGCACACCATTACCCATCACATTACAACAAAAGGTCCCCCTGTGTTTGCAAAACCCAGACGTCTTGCCCCGGACAAACTGAAAGCTGCCAAATCGGAATTCCAGCTTATGCTGGATCTTGGGATAATAAGACCTTCCAAAAGCAGTTGGTCCTCTCCCCTACACCTGGTCCAGAAGAAGTCAGGAGACTGGAGACCATGTGGGGATTACCGGTTTTTAAATTCGACAACCATCCCGGACCGATATCCGGTACCAAATGTCCAAGACTTTACTTCTCTTCTCCACGGCAAATCTATCTTCAGTAAAATAGATCTCGTTAAGGCTTTCCACCACATTCCCGTAGAGCCTTCGGATATTCCCAAGACTGCAGTTTGTACACCATTTGGGTTATTCGAATTTTTGAAGATGCCGTTCGGGCTACGGAATGCTGCGCAAACCTTTCAGAGGTTTATAGATGAGGTCACCAGAGGCTTAGACTTTGTTTATGCCTACATCGATGATTTGCTTGTGGCCAGCTCAACGGAAGAGGAACATAAGGAACATCTTTCACTCCTCTTTCAACGCTTAGAACAATACGGTGTTACTATTAATGCATCTAAGTGTGTGTTTGCACAGCCAACCTTGGAATTTCTTGGTCACACGATTTCGCAGCACGGAATTACCCCCCTTCAGGACAAGTGTGAAGTGATAAAAAATTACCCTATGCCAAATAATCAGCGTGAGTTACGTCGGTTTCTAGGTTTGGTAAATTATTACCACAAGTTCATTAAAAACTGTGCCAGTGTTCTTGCTCCTCTACACGCTATGATCACACACAAACGCAAGGTAACGAAATTGGTATGGTGTAGCGATAGTTTACAGGCGTTCGACAATGCCAAAAATGCTATCAATAGTGCATTGTCTTTGTCATTTCCTATCAGTGATGCCCCCCTAACTCTGACGGTCGATGCATCAGATGTTGCGATCGGTGGAGTGTTGGAACAAACCATTAACGGTCAACAAGCACCCATCGCGTTTTACTCGAAAAAGCTGCAGCCAGCCCAAACGCGTTATAGTGCTTTCGGACGTGAACTTCTTGCTATTTACTTAAACGTGAAGTATTTTCAACATTTCCTTGAAGGCCGAGAGTTTTGTGTTTTTACCGACCACAAACCTTTGGTCACTGTCTTCAATAAAAACAGCTGTAACCACTCTCCCAGAGTCATCAGGCAACTCGATTATATCTCGCAATTTACCACAGATATCCGCCACATCAAAGGTGTCTTGAACACTCCAGCGGATGCACTTTCAAGAATAGAGATTACTTCTGTTACCCTCAGCTCTACACTGTGGAATGCTATTGCACAGGATCAAGATAAGGATACGGAACTACAAGACCTGCTCAGAGAAGACTCCACTCACTCACTTTCCCTCAAGAAAATGAGTATGCCAGGATTGTCTGTGCCCCTCTATTGCGACGTATCAACAGCTGCTATTCGCCCTTATGTCCCTCCATGTCACAGACAAGCAGTCTTCACGGATCTTCATAACCCCTCCCATCCTGGTATCCGTGCTTCGCAACACCTGGTTACCTCTCGCTTTGTTTGGCCCTCGATGCGGAAGGATGTCAAACATTGGACCAAAACGTGCCTTGCCTGCCAGCGTGCCAAAGTCCAAAGGCACACCAGGTCCCCCTTTGACGCATTTCCACCCCCATCCCAGCGATTTGAAATAATTCATGTAGACATTGTTGGCCCTCTTCCAGTGATTCAAGGCCAACGTTATCTGCTCACCTGTCTCGACCGCTTTTCCAGATGGCCTGAAGCCATCCCACTTCCTGATATCCAAGCGGACACTGTTGCAAGAGCCTTTCTTCATGGATGGGTATCAAGATTTGGATTGCCGACAAAAGTCATCACTGACCAAGGTCGCCAATTTGAGTCTTCGCTTTGGAAGAAGTTTACCAGCTTGTTGGGTACAGTACATGCGCATACCTGTGCGTATCATCCGCAAGCTAACGGCCTCGTCGAACGCTTCCATCGCCAGCTGAAGTCATCCCTTATGTGTCACGAAGACTCCCATTGGATGGATAAGCTTCCACTCGTTTTGCTTGGTATTCGCTCTGCATTTAAGAGTGATCTGAAGACTACAGCGGCTGAACTAGTCTATGGAACAACACTGCGGCTACCGGGTGGCTACTTCACTGCAGGGGATAAGTCATGTGATCCTACGGAATTCGCTCAAACACTTTCCTCTCACATGCAGTCCCTTCAGCCTGTTCCCCCTCGATTGACTAGCCAACAGAACATCTTTATTTCCCCAGCCCTCCAGTCTTGCACCCACGTTTTCGTTCGTGTACCTGTCCCAAAACGGCCTCTCCAATGTCCATATGACGGACCCTATGAAGTTCTCCGACGTACGCGCAAATCATTCCTCATCCAGCGCGGTTCCAAGGTCGACAAGGTTTCTATCGATCGTCTTAAGCCTGCGTTTTTGGAATCAACCTTAAGTGAGGTACAAGTAGCTACCAAAAAGGTTCAGCGGAAATCTGTGTCGTTCGGAACTCTTTGAACTTCCTCTCTGGTGGGGGAGTGTGTAGTGAATACTCTTATTTTAGTTTCAAGATAAATGTTAATTTTACCGTCTTGAATTTCGGAATAGTATAAATTCATTTTAAATTAGTTACCCCATTATAATTCAATTGTGAACCACATTAATACTAATTTTATGTATACTATATTATTTTATTGTATGTAAACATAATTAATTATATATCACAATTGTCAGTTAATCATTTATATTCAAATATTTATTTTAATCTAATGCCATGTCCATTTTGCAAATAAATAATAGAAAACCAGAGGTTATATTTTCCACCTTTGGTACTGTCGTAGTTTCGCCTAACGGACTCAATACGGCTAGTGAGATAATCACTGGTTGGCACTTAACTAGCGGCAGTGCTTATGGCTACATCATCCAGGTTAACCTATACCGGATAGATGCGCTACGGTCCCAAGCCGTAGCTTGCCTAGGCCAACGACGACGACGACGTAAACCAACACATGTATTCTCTTTCTCTATTGAAAACTTCGATTTTTTTCCTTTGCTCTTCTTCAGCCCTTGCCACTCATCATACAGTTTATTTAATTTCTTCACAACATTACATTTCTGGGTTGTTGGTATTCCTGCTCTCTGCCACACTTCCAATACATCATTAACGGTTGAAGTTAATGCTTCTCTGACGGTTTCATTCTTGACATGTTTATAATTCATGAATAAGGAAATTACTTCTTTCTTTGATGGAAGCTTACTTTGATTCAATTTATCTATTTGTTGACCGATCAGCCAGATATCTGTTGAGCTTCTTGATCTCATTTTCGTCACAATTAAGATAGAGGAAATAGAAGAGAAATTGAGGCGGAGAGACTCACTGATATAGCACCTCTCCCGGACACTGCCACAAGCACACTGCGATACCGATTTCCTTGAACGATGTTTGCTGTTTGCTCATATACGCATCACCTACCACTCTGCCTGCAGCAAACCTGCACAAAACCTGCAACCTGCAACAAACCTGCAACAAAAATAAGAACAAATTCAAAAAATTTGATTTTACTCTAATTTTTTGTAATTTTCAAATTTTCAATTGGCGGGCGCGACCTCTGGATGTTATTTGTTTGACCTGGAATTTCTCACAGGGTGTTTGTGTGACAAATTGGAACAAATGAGGGGGTATCCATAAAAATCCACGATGGTCATGATTTGTGCATCACCCTAATATATACCATATATTATATATGTATATATATATATATATATCATATATTATATATGTATATATATATATATATCTATCATATATTATATATGTATATATATATATCTATCATATATTATATATGTATTATATATATATATCTATCATATATTATATATGTATATATATATATCTATCATATATTATATATGTATATATATATATATCTATCATATATATATATATATATATATATCATATATTATATATGTATATATATATTCATATATTATATATGTATATATATATATATATCATATATTATATATGTATATATATATATATATATCTATATATGTATATATATATATATCATATTATATATGTATATATATATATATCATATATTATATATGTATATATATATCATATATTATGTATGTATATATATATATATCATATATTATATATGTATATATATATATATCATATATTATATATGTATATATATATATCATATATTATATATGTATATATATATATCATATATTATATATGTATATATATATATATCATTATATATATGTATATATATATATCATATATTATATATGTTATATATATATATGATATATTAATATGTATATATATATATATATATATATCATATATTTTATATGTATATATATATATATATATATCATATATTATATATGTATATATATATATATATATATATATATCATATATTATATGTATATATATATATATCATATATTATATATGTATATATATATATCATATATTATATATGTATATATATATCATATTATATATGTATATATATATATATCATATATTATATATGTATATATATATATCATATATTATATATGTATATATATATATATCATATATTATATGTATATATATATATCATATGTATATATATATCATATATTATATATGTATATATATATATATCATATATTATATATGTATATATATATATATCATATATTATATATGTATATATATATATCATATATTATATATGTATATATATATATATCATATATTATATATGTATATATATATATATCATATATTATATATGTATATATATATATATCATATATTATATATGTATATATATATATATCATATATTATATGTATATATATATCATATATTATATATGTATATATATATCATACATATATATGTATATATATATATATCATATTATATATGTATATATATATATATATCATATATGTATATATATATATCACATATTATATATGTATATACATATATATATATCATATATTATATATGTATTATATATATCATATATTATATATGTATATATATATATATCATATATGTATATATATATATATATATATTTATATATTATATATATATATATATTATATTATTATATATCATATATTATATGTGTATATATATATATATCATATTTTTATATATGTGTATATATATATGTATCATATTATATATGTATATATATATATATCATATATTATATATGTATATATATATATATCATATATTATATATGTATATATATATATATATCATATATTGTATATGTATATATATATATCATATATTATATATGTATATATATATATATATCATATATTATATATGTATATATATATATATCATACAGTACTGGCCAAATTATTAGGAATTTTTTAAAAATTTCATTTTTTGGTATAAAATGTTAAATTAAACAAATTTTAAACGTTGAAAAGTTATTTATTTCTACACAAGAATACATGGTCATTATTTAGCAATAGTTTAGTACTTAGTTTGACCCACCTTAGCTGCCATAATGGCTGCGACACGCTTCGGCATGCCATGAATCAATTTTTTGCATAATTCTTTAGTCGAACGAAGCATGTTTGGTCGTCAGTTGTCGTTTGGTTGTCGTGCGATGCGGGTGTGTTTCTCTTTCTTTTACGTGTCATTGTAACTACCGTTTAATTTAAATAGTGTATTTACCCAATTTCGGCAATTATTTGTTAGTTTTTAAGTGAATTTGAAAATGGGGCGAAAGAATGACTTGAGTCCACTGAAAATTGGGCAAATACAGGTTTTATTAACTTCTTCTACATTTAAACAAAAGGAAATCGCTGCCAAACTCCATGTTTCACCACAGTCAGTACTTCTTATTAAGAAAAAAATGGTATTTGGAGAAAATGTAGGCCCCAAAAGGGTTTGAAGATGCGGCAGAAAAAGGGTAACGACTCCAAGAACTGATAGACAGATTGCAATTTTGTCTCTTAGAAATAGAAGAGCTACTTGCAAAAACATTTCCAGTAGTCTAGCGGCTGATGGTATCAATATTAGTCGTAGAACAGTCAACAGGAGGCTTCTAACTGCCGGCTTCAAAGCCTACCGCCCAAGGAAGAAGCCCAGGCTCACTGAGGCTATGAAGAAGGCACGTTTTGCATGGGCAAAGGAACACATTAACTGGATTAGTGAGGATTGGGAACAGGTAAGAATAATATTTAACATTAAATAGAATGTTAATACAGTAAATACAGTATGCAGAAGTGTATTTACAGTACGTGATAAAACTGCAGTAAAAATATCTGTAAAGCAGCAAGTCATACTGTACTTCGTTTTAGCTGTACTTCATACGCTATGCACTGACTCTTTCACAGGGCTTTCTTTGATTGCAGGTGGTGTTCTCCGATGAGTCAACGATTGCCGTGCTTGACGATCGTGTTCAAAGTGTAAGAAGGAGGCCTGGAGAAGAATTTTTGCCTGAGTGATTGATGAAAACGGTGAAATTTCCACAAAAGATCATGGTTTGGGGAGCAATTTCTGTGCATGGAACTAGTCGTTTGAGCATTGTTGAGGTGAATATGAACCAAGTCAAGTATATAGAAGTACTAAGAAGACGTCTACTGCCTCAAATAAGGGAATGGTATGGTAATAGACGTTGGATTTTTCAACAAGACTCAGCTCCATGCCACACGGCAAAGTCGGTTAAAAAATGGTGTCATGAAAATAGTGTTCGGTTGCTCCCATGGGCTGGAAATTCTCCAGACATGAACCCAATTGAAAGTTTATGGTGTATTTTAAAGGACGTAATCCATGAAACGCCGATAACAACAAAACACCAACTCATAGAGCGACTTATTCAAGTCTGGTTTCACTCTACACGTATTAAGGAATTATGCAAAAAATTGATTCATGGCATGCCGAAGCGTGTCGCAGCCCTTAAGGCAGCTAAGGGGGGTCAAACTAAGTACTAAACTATTGCTAAATAATGACCATGTATTCTTGTGTAGAAATAAATAACTTTTCAACGTTTAAAATTTGTTTAATTTAACATTTTATACCAAAAAATGAAATTTTAAAAAAATTCCTAATAATTTGGCCAGTACTGTATATTATATATGTATATATATATATATCATATATTATATATGTATATATATATCATATATTATATATGTATATATATATCATATTATATATGTATATATATATATATCATATATTAATATGTATATATATATATATATCATATATTATATATGTATATATATATATATATCATATATTATATATGTATATATATATATATCATATATATATGTATATATATATATATCATATTATATATGTATATATATATATATCATATTTATATATGTATATATATATATCTATTATATATATATATATATATTATAAATCATATATTATATATGTATATATATATATATTATATATCTATATTATATTATATATATATATCATATTATATATGTATATATATATATTATCATATATTATATATGTATAATATATATATATCATATATTATATATGTATATATATATATCATATATTATATATGTATATATATATATCTATATATATCATATATTATATATGTATATAAAATAATGTTATAATGTTATAATGTTTCAGACCAACAAAGACCCTAGGATCCACTCATGGCTGGTCTACCTAACTGTGTTCGTACTCGTGTATTGTGTATACACATACGAGGAAAAGTGTATGTGTGGCTGTAAAGACTGTACAGTAATGTAGAAATGTGTGTGCACCCATTATGGGTCTCCCATTTAAAGGTGTTTGTGGGGCAAGTGAAGATCATGAGTTTTTCAATACCTCACAGTACTATGGGGGGCACCGCTCGGTAGAGGAATCTCTTTAAATAGGGTGTGTAAGGACAGAGAGTATCCCCTAACCCAAGACGCTGCCTCCCTATATCCCACAACACTTGTGTTGAGCTGTGGGATCTATCCCCACAAAGCCTTAATTTTACTACCTTAAACTATACCCTTTCTATCAACATGCGCGTCCAATCGATTCTTAAACATGTTTATAGACGTGCTACTAATTACTTCTACCGGCAAACTATTCCAGCTATTTAGTATTCTATGCGTAAAAAAAATTTTCGCAACTGCTGTCTCGAACCTTCTACTTGTCAACTTACACTCGTTATTTCTAGTCCTATCATATTATACATATATATACATATTATATATGTATATATATATATATATCATATATTGTATATGTATATATATATCATATATTATATATGTATATATATATACATATATTATATGTATATATATATCATATATTATATAGTATATATATATCATATATTATATATGTATATATATATATCATATATTATATATGTATATATATATATCATATATATATATGTATATATATATATCATATATTATATATGTATATATATATATATCATATATGTATATATATATATATCATATATTATATATGTATATATATATATCATATATTATATATGTATATATATATCATATATTATATATGTATATATATATCATATATTATATATGTATATATATATATCATATATTATATAGTATATATATATTCATATATTATATATGTATATATATATATCATATATTATATATGCATATATATTATATCATATATTATATATGCATATATATATACATATCATATATTATATATGCATATATATATATATATCATATATTATATATGCATATATATATATATATCATATATTTGTGGATAGTAGTCTATTATGACGTGATCCTCTGGATCCAGAGATTCTATCTTTAGTTTTAAATCGATAATTAACCCTTAACCGCCGTGGTGCCCATATTTGGACACCATTCAAAATAATTGAAATATATTGAATAATTATTGTAATATCGTCTGCTACGCCGAGGTGGCCTTTCTTGAACACCTAACTGTAGATGCCAGATACCTCTTTCGGCAATATCTCAGTTTTTTTTTTATTTCATGGCCTTTTCAAACGACGTTTGTCTTGAGGGAAATGTTAGTTCAAAACCAAAAATATTTTGAAGAATGGAATCATTTACAGGTAAGATACAATGGTTCAAATAATTTTTAGGGAAAAAACATATATCCTGGATTGTAAATAAGATTGCTTTTATTTAAAAAATATATTAGCATAAATATTAGATGTCATTAGAGTATAGTGCTCAAAAATGAGCAGCTAGGCATGGCAAAGTTCTCCTGGGCAAACGTTTTCTCTCATAGATTGAAAATTTTGGGAAACTATTTTATTTTTTTAGAATAGTATTGATAGATATTTTGTAGACTAAAATTTATATAAATATATATATATACTGTATATCTTTAATATATATACTCAAGCACTTTCCAGGAACTAGTGGATTATCCGAGAGGCCAGTCATTTCAATTGCAACAGGAAGCTTTTATGCTGGAAATCGCACTCGGAAGTCTCTATTTCTTGCAATTGCTGAAACAAGCGACGAAGAGAATGGATCTGGAGACGAAGAAACAAACATTTTGGAAGAAAGAGGACAGTCACAACAGTCGAGTTCAGAATCAGAACAGGAACAGGACCTTTCATCTTCTAGCACTGTTGTTTTATGTGTTGATAACAGTTCACCCTTGCCTTCAACACATGTAAATGGTCGGAAGAAAACCCTTCAAAAGCGAAATCCCATTTCGGAAAAGATTGAAGCACGGGATCCTATTCCACAACATCCAGATTTTGAGGATAATATATTGGTATCGGAAAATCCTGAAGATTGCTTGGTTAGTCCTTTTCAATTCTTTATGAAATTTATTGGTTTTGTGACACTGATCAATCAAGTAGGCTACCTGGTCTATCATTCACCCAGGATAAAGAAATGAAGGCTAAGGGTAGAGGTACATTTGAAGAGTTGGAGTGGGATGCAAATGTAGATGGAATAAGAGTAACAGCAGTAAAATGGTTTGCTAGTAGAGCTGTTACAACTTCGTCAACCTTTGCAACAGCATAGCCTGTTGTTCAGAAAGAGAGGTTTGACCATCACCAAAAGGGAAAGATATCCATTATTTGCCCCAGTATTGTACACGAGTATAACAAAGCAATGGGTGGTGTAGACCTGCATGACCAATTGGTATCCTTGTATAGGTTTTCTTTTAAGTCTAAAAAGTATTATCATAGGATTGTTTGGCACCTGTTTGACATGGCACTGGTCAATGCTTGGCTACTGTACAGGCGATCATGTGATGATATGAGTGTTCCCCGTAAAAACCAAAATATTTGGGCACAATTCAAGGCTAGGGCAGCTAAATCTTTGATGTTTTTTGGTAAAGTAACTAAAAAATGTAAAAGGGGGAGACCATCTATAGAAGCCACAGAAGAACCGAAAAGAAAAATTGTTAACCAAGGTTTACCTATACCTGAAAATGATATAAGATTTGACAATCTTGGCCATTTACCTAATGTTGGTTCAGTTAGACACATGTGTAAGATGATTGGTTGCAAAAGCAGTTATGACACACTGCCAGAAATGTAATGTATATTTGTGTATTACAAAAAAAAAGAATTGTTTTGCAGACTTTCATACAAAAAATTTGTAAAGTAATATTCAAATTTCATAATTATATTTGCAGAAAAATTTTTGAATAGCAATAAAAATAAGTCTTAGCTGTTCATTATCCATAAAAATGTTTTGTATTAGTTTTACATTTTAATATCAGTAAAAATTGTTCCAGATTTTGTTTTATTCTCCGTAGATTTTCACATTAAATTTGTCTCGTGTGCCTAGGTGCCCAAAATAATTCACCTTCATTAATTCATTAAAAAACAAAAATAAATTAATGTAATTACATACATGCCTTACTGACTCCTGTTAGATCACAATTTTCAACAATTTAATTTTTTTCAGAGCTAAATAAAAATTTAGGCGGTTAAAGGTTAATTAGTTTTGCTAAATTGGTCGTTGCCAATGTACACAGTGTACAAGAAGTTGTTACATAAATTTCTTATGTTCTTGTGGTTCGGAACCCACGTAAAATTGTAGGTCCCCTCCGCCACCACGGAGGACATACACAATTACGAACAAAGTTAGGTAGACCAGCCATGAATGGATCCTAGGGTCTTTGTTGGTCTGAAACATTATATATAATATATGATAATATATATATACATATATAATATATGATATATATATATATATACATATATAATATATGATATATATATATATATGCATATATAATATATGATATATATATATATATGCATATATAATATATGATATATATATATATCAAAGCTGGGCACTTGCGGTATTTTTTGCGGTACTGTGGTACTGCGGTACTACCGCACTACCAAACCGGTACCGCATAACGCAGTACCGCAAAGGATCGCTGAAAGTACAGCAGTACCGCTACCGCATTCAAATTTCCCGCGGTACTTTCCGCGGTACCGACAAACACGACTTTTCAAAAAATTAACACTTTTTTTGAAGTAAACCTTATTACAGGAGTAGAGTAAGACGAATGCTGCGTGTGTTGCATCAGCCTAACTCTAGACACGTTAAGTTTTCGTTCAGAACATGTTACGTTGCCATCCTATCACAACGCCTCAGTGCAGTGCTTGCATTTGAGCCGGTTGCACGTGTGTTACATTTCTGTGACAAAGATCGATTTTTAGCCATTATGGCAGAAAGTTCTGGTGCGAAATCGCCGATATGCAATTTCTGAAAATATGTGCTATTACTTGTGTTGTTCTTGTGTGCAGTACCGCAGTACCGCGGAACGCACCAGGGGGACCTGAAAAAGTACCGCAGTACCGCACTGGGCATGCTGAGGTACCGCAGTACCGCGTAACGAACCCCCAAATTTTGGTACCGCGCCCACCACTGATATATATGCATATATAATATATGATATATATATATATATGCATATACAATATATGATATATATATATATATGCATATATAATATATGATATTATATATATATGCATATATAATATATGATATATATATATATATGCATATATAATATATGATATATATATATATGCATATATAATATATGATATATATATACATATATAATATATGATAATACATATAACATATATAATATATGATATATACATATACATATATAATATGATATATATATATACATATATAATATATGATATATATATATACATATATAATATATGATATATATATATACATATATAATATATGATATATATATACATATATAA
The DNA here is from genome assembly GCA_023014485.1 of Bathynomus jamesi. Taxonomy (NCBI): domain Eukaryota; kingdom Metazoa; phylum Arthropoda; class Malacostraca; order Isopoda; family Cirolanidae; genus Bathynomus; species Bathynomus jamesi. The sequence goes on along the minus strand of JAJOZX010000245.1, from coordinate 1,458,583 downwards.
TATATGATATATATATATATACATATATAATATATGATATATATATATACATATATAATATATGATATATATATACACATATAATATATGATATATATATACACATATATAATATATGATATATATATACATATATAATATATGATATATATATACATATATAATATATGATATATATATATACATATATAATTTATGATATATATATACATATATAATATATGATATATATATATATATATACATATATAATATATGATAAATATATAATAATATATACATATATAATATATGATATATATATATATACATATAAAATATATGATATATATATATATATATATACATATATAATATATGATATATATATATATATACATATATAATATATGATATATATATATATATATATAATATAGATATATATATATAATATATATATATAATACATATATAATATATGATATATATATATACATATATAATATATGATATATATATATACATATATAATATATGATATATATATATATACATATATAATATATGATATATATATATATACATATATAATAAATGATATATATATATATATACATATATAATATATGATATACATATATATATACATATATAATATATGATATATATATATATACATATATAATATATGATATAATATATATATACATATATAATTATGATATATATACATATATAATATATGATATATATATATATACATATATAATATATGATTATATATATATACATATATAATATATGATATATTATAATATAATAATATGATATATATATATACATATATAATATATGATATATATATATATATACATATATAATATATGATATATATATATACATATATAATATATGATATATATATATACATATATAATATATGATTATATATATATACACATATATATATATGATATATATATATACATATATAATATATGATATATATATACATATATAATATATGATATATATATATATATACATATATAATATATGATATATATATATACATATATAATATATGATATATATAATACA
>JAJOZX010000245.1:1312500-1452500 GCA_023014485.1 Bathynomus jamesi | reverse complement strand
GATGTTCATAATGGTTAGGTTCAGTTCTTTTACTTCTAATATAATAACTTCAACTGTGCTGTTTGATTTCTTTACCCTCACTTCACATGTGTAAGTTTTTGTTTTTTTCTGTTTAAGGTGCTTCAACCCTGCTGGATTATTGACACTATTTTTTTTTTTTTTGTAGAGAAAGGTGGTGAAAGAAAAGTAGTAGAAGTAAAAGGAGGTCTGATGAGTGTTTTTCACGTAGATACAACACCCTCCTCCTCGTCTAGCCACTCTATCTGCTCTGTATATGTTGTAGTCCAGCAATGCTATTTCAGTATAATATATATATATATTATTTATATAATATATATGTATATAATATATATATAATATATGTATATATATATATATTATATATGTGTAAGTATATATATATATTATATATGTATATATATATATATCATATATTATATGTATGTCTATATATATATATTATATATGTGTTCACAACCCTTCGTTCGAGTGCGTAATGGAGCCCCATTGAGAAAAACTAAGAATGTCTACCAGTAATTACAAACAATAAGTTTTCTGTTTTAGGTTTCGATGATGCTGATGAACCGGAAATACGACTCATTAGCAATCCCATTGTTCGAGGGCAGCTAGGGGAATTCATTCGGAGAAACCCTCGTCGTAGGCGCCGTTACTGCTACACTGATGCAGGGTGGAGGATATAACTAATAGTGTTCACCAATTTACAGACGGTACCTCCGAGGACACAACGTATGTTATTCATGTCGGTACTAATATCGTTTTAATTTCTAGATCGGAAGAACTGCTGGCTAGGTACAGGGACTTACTAGAGCGATTAAAGGAAAAACTAATAAGATTGTTTTAACAGGTATACTTCCACGAATTAGCCAACGTAACGATTTCTATAGCAAGGCGACGTATATTAACAATAACCTAAAGTCTCTTTGCCAACAGGAAGGAGTGCATCTTGTGAATTTTTGGAATAGTTTCTACGGTAGGAGGGACTTGTTCCTCGGAGATGGACTTCATCTTAATGACGTTGGAGCTGCGCGTTTAGGAAGACTATTTCATAATACTGTCTCTTCTTTTCAGGCTGCCGTAACTCGAACGGTCCCAGCGTAAATTCCACAAATTTTCCCTGCGCTCGCGAAGGTGTCGCAATTATAAACAATTTGATGGTTCTATCCTTAAAAGCTGGTAGCCTACGAAATAAAAGAAGCGAATTTTTTTCTTTAATTGCTTGTAAAGACTATGATATAATTGCGATAAATGAATCGTGGCTTAGCACTGAAACTCGTGACTTTGTAGGGGAGTATCAAATTTAAAGTTATAGCCTTTTTGTTAAAAACAGAATAGGTAGGCGAGGAGGCGGTGTTATGTTGTATATCAAAGATAATATTGCGAATGTTATAGAAGTAAAGCGCACAATTCCGGAACAGATAGATTCGACTATAGCAGAACTTAAATTAAACGATTTCAAACTTCTTGTTGCGGTTATATATAGGCCCCCTAATCAAACAGCTGATACGAACGAAACGTTATATCGTGAAGTAAAGAGAATAATCGGTAGTGAGCAGGCTTTAGTTATGGGTGACTTTAATTGCGCCAACGTGAATTACGATACAATGCAGGGAGACGCGGAAGGTAATCGTTTAGTTAATTTTCTCGAGGATAGCTTTCTTATTCAAAAGGTTGGGGAACCTACGAGGTTGGACAGTATTTTAGATTTAGTAATAACTACGGATGATAGGCTAATTACTGATCTTCAAGTAATAGAACCGTTAAGCAATAGCGATCACAATATGGTAAAGTTTGTCCTCTCAGTAAGTCACTAGAAACCAGCTAACTCGACTAAAATTCCTAACTTCCAGCAGGCAGACTTTAGTAAATTTCGAAATAAATTGTCACACGTCAATTGGGAGAAATTAATGGGGAACTCCAACGCAAAACTAATGTGGGAATCGTTGGAGATAGTATTTAGGACTATAAATGAGGAATGTGTACCGTACAAAATTAAGCGTGCGAAAGTAAACAACAAGTCCTTGTGGTTTACTTCTAGAGTAGAAGATATTATAAAGAGTAGAGACAGGGCTTATAGGCTACATAAGTGCGATAAAGACAATTTGTGGTTACGAAACAACTACATAACTCTGAGGAGTGAAGTGAAATGTGTAATAAAAAAGCCCACGCGCGAATTTGAAATCTCCATAGCTCGTGACGTTAAAGAAAACCCCAAGCGATTCTTTAAATACGTCAACAATAGAAATCCAGTAAAAAGTGTCTTGGGGCCGTTGAAAAATGTTAATGGAGATCCAGTTTCTGAAAACAAGGAAATGGCTACCTTGCTAAACGAATTTTTTACGTCAGTTTTTACTATAGAAGATGTAACGAATATCACTACGGTCATGGACATAATACCTTTTGATAATAGTAATATTTTGGATTAATATTGTGGTTAGTGAAGGGAAAGTAATGCGCTACATTGATAAAATGAAAACGCGTAAATCAACGGGGCCGGATTCCATATATCCCATACAGCTAAAAGAATTAAATGATAACATTGTTGTCCCGCTAACAAAGATTTTTAATGCGTCTATTTCTGAGGGGTGCGTACCAGATAATTTCAAGTTAGCAAACGTAACACCTATCTTTAAGAAAGGCGATAAAGGTGCGGCGGGAAATTACAGGCCAATCAGTTTAACGTCTGTTGTAGGTTAGCTACTGGAATCAATAATTAGGAATCGTATAGTCGAACACTTAGAATTGCATAACTTAGACATACGCAGCACCCTTTTAGGCGAAACAAATCTTGTTTAACTAATCTTTTAGAATTTTTTCAAAGCGTGGTTGACGTTTACGATAGTCATCTGGCGGTTGATGTAGTGTATTTAGATTTTCAAAAAGCGTTTGACACCGTACCGCACAAAAGACTCATTGAAAAAACTAAGGCTCATGGAATCAGGGGTGTAGTAATAAATTGGCTTGAAGAGTGGTTACGAGGTAGGAAACAGAGGGTGTTCGTTGGTGGAGCGGAGTCGTGTTGCGCTAATGTAGCGAGTGGCGTTCCTCAGGGTTCTATATTGGGCCCCTTGCTTTTTCTTATATATATTAACGATTTAGATGTCGGCCTAGTCAGTACAGTTTCACTGTTTGCGGATGACACGAAGCTGGGTGGTAGGGCGATTAATGTCGAAGATAGACGTAAAATCCAAGAAGATCTGAATAAAATCGTTGATTGTTGTCACATGGCAAATGAAATTTAACGTCGATAAGTGCGAAATTTTTCATATAGGTTCGCGTAACGGTAATTTTGCGTATAGTATGTCAGGGAAGGAGTTAACAAGCGTAGAGCAGGAAAAAGATTTAGGAGTTATAGTCAGTGGTGATTTAAAAGTAGCGAAACAAAGTACAGCAGCGGTCAATAAAGCGAACGAAGTGTTAGATTTTATAGTTCGGAAGTTTAAGTACAAATCGCGCGATATTATAGTTCCTCTTTATAAATCATTAGTTAGATCCCATTTGGAGTACGCGATCCAATTTTGGAATCCGCATATGCGAAAAGATATAGACAAACTCGAAAGAGTTCAAAGACGAGAAACTAAGATGATTCCGTCGTGGGGCTAAAACTGGCGGGTCGTGAGTTACCCAGGTATAGGTCCTATGTCCCTATCGGGGAACTACCGGTTTCTCCCCCTCAGCATGTTTCCAAGGAATTTACGAAGGGGTCCGGGGCTAAGGAGATCCCCCATCCCCTACGATGTTGGGAGGTGTTCTTTTCGGTCACGTGATTGACCCAGTGCACTGCGTCGATTAGCTGATCATTCCATTTCTAGGGCTAGGAGTCGAGTCGACGGGGAATCTTCTCCTCCCATGCCATAAGCCTAATGATAGACTGTACTGGTTTCCCGGAGTCAAGGGGACCCGAGAGGTCGTCTTTCGGGGTACGACAACACGTGAAAACCGTACCTTGCACCACGTCGGTTAGCCTATGATTCCGTGTATTTGTAAGGCGAGTTCGAAGCGGGGGGAAATCTCAATTAAATCTTCTCCCCCAGAGCCATAGGCCTAATGGATAGGCCTCGTATTGGGTTCCCGGAGTAATGGGATCGCCGATGAGTCTAAGCGTGTACCGGGAACAACCTGGAGAATTTTGCGAATGGAGCTAGAAGCCGCGCAATGTAGCCTCTGTAGCCGTTCAATTAATTCTCGGTCCACGTCTCACGGGTACCTATCGAAGTTTGACCGTGGCTGAAAGGACCTATGAAATGGTAGATAGATAGATTTCTTTTTGGTCAGGTGATTGACGACTGCACTGCGGCGATTAGCCGATGATTCCATTTATAGGGCTAGGAGTCGGGGAGAATCTTCTTCTCCCCAAGCCATAAGCCTATGGATAGGCTGTATTGGGTTCCCGGAGTTAAGGGGACCCGATAAGTCTTTCGGGCGGTACGACAACACGCGAAAACCGTACCTTGCACCACGTCGGTTAGCCTATGATTCCATGAATTTGTAAGGCTAGGAGGAAGCGGGGGGACATCTTATCTAATCTTCTCCCCCCAGAGTCGTAGGCATAATGGATAGGCCTCGTATTGGGTTCCCGGAGTAATGGGATCGCCGATGAGTCTAATCGTGTACCGGGGACAACCTGGAGAATTTTGCGAATGAAGCTAGAAGCCGCGCAAAGTAGCCTCTGTAGCCGTTCAATTAATTCTCGATCCACGTCTCACGGGTACCTATCGAAGTTTGACCGTGGCCGAAAGCACCTATGAAAAGATAGGGCCGGGGTGATCCTAGCCCGGCAGCAGACCCCTCTATAAAGCACTCGTTGACTTATAAGTAGCGCGTCATAGGGCCTCTGGATTCGGCCAAAATTTTCCATCAATCGCGCGCCCAATGCCTCGGCTCGTCGGAGCGACTGTCTCCACGGTGCCTATGGCGACCCATAGGGCTAGCGATCAGCAATAAGTAGAAGATGGAAGGTCGCAGATTGGGCTCTAAAGGCGCCCGAAATCTTGTGAGTTTCAACAAGCAGGTAACATCATGCAAGGGGGTGAGAACGTGAGTTTTAGTCCCTACCCTCTCACGGAATCTACTAGTTGAATTAATTCCCGTAGCAATGTGATGTAGGAGGCTACCTAATCGAAATTCTCACAACTTGCACAATGGGTGTTGTAGACCGTCGCTTAGGTCAAAGTCGTACGAGGATTGGCTTAAGGAGTTAAAATTGACTACACTCGAGACTAGAACGCTAAGGGGTGATCTAATCCAGGTTTTCAAAATTATGAATGGGTTCGATAACGTACAGTAGATAGAGATAGCTTTTTCGAAATACCTCAATATAATAGGACAAGAAATAACGGGTGTAAGTTGACAAGGTGAAGGTTCGAGACAGCAGTTGCCAAAAACCTTTTTTACGCATAGAATAGTAAATAGGTGGAATAGTTTGTCGGTAGAAGTAATTAGTAGCACCTCTATATACATGTTTAAAAATCGATTAGACGCATATGTTGATAGATTTGGTAGAGTTTAAAGTAGTAAAATTAAGGCATTTGGTTCGGAACCCACGTAAAATTGTAGGTCCCCTCCGCCCCCACGGAGGACATGCACAATACACAATTACGAACACAGTTAGGTAGACCAGCCATGAGTGGATCCTAGGGTCTTTGTTGGTCTGAAACATTATAACATTATATATATATACATATATATACATATATATATAATGAGTTGGATTCTTGCGCTCTCCACCTCACATAGCCAGGTACGCCCGGCTCATCGGGGATTGTTCTGAGCCAGACGTCTAGTCTTCTTTTGATGATTTCCACTGCAATTCCCTTCGTGTTTCTTAGGTCTTTGGGCAACTGATTAAACAGTTTTGGTCCTCTCACTACAAAACTATTTTCTTTCAGGGTTAAGAATGTTCCCTGTCTCGCCTTCAATTTGGGAATACGACAGAGTCTACCGCTTCTACTTTCCACCGTTGTTTGGGGAGTTATGGGATTCAGAGTAAGATTAGGGACTAGTTTCTCCATTATTTTCCAAGTGTAAATAATGGTGTATCTCTCTCTTCTCCTTTCCAGTGAATATAGGTCTAGTTCTCGTAACCTTTCCCAGTAATTTAGTTCTTTGCACCCATTGATCTTGGCTGTGAAGCTTCTTTGGATCCCCTCCAGCTGTCTAATGTCTTCTTTTTTATATGGGGATGTTAGGACCGAGCAGTATTCCAATTTGGCTATTATCAGGGTTTTCAGTAGAGGAATCATTACATTCCTATCCCTTCGTTTAAAGGTTCTCAATATCTGACCCGTTATTCTCTTTGCTCTGTTTACTGCTATCTTATTTTGTGTTTCAAATTTCGCATCATTTGTCATTACAACCCCTAAATCTTTTGCTCTGGAATTTCTCTGAATTTCCTGTCCATTTGGGGTATAATATTCCATGGACTTTAGGTCTTCTCTTTTTCCGTACCGTAATAGCTGAAATTTCTCGGTGTTAAACTTCATATTGTTATCTTTCGTCCACTTGTAGATTTTGTTTATGTCGGTTTGTAGAGATCCTATGTCTTCTGGGTTTCTTATTTTTCTACTGATCTTTGTGTCATCCGCAAAGGATGTTACTGTGCTGTCTCTGGTAACTTCCTCATCTATTTATATTCATTCGTATAATTCTTATATAATTCGTATATTTATATAAATCATTATATTCATATAATGCTTATATTTGTATACATTTATATTCATATATTCATTTTTACATAGAGAGCAAAATCCCGTAAAGCTGACACGAGTTTGTATAAATTTTTTATTTGCTTTCTATTTTACAATTAGTGAATTATTTCTTTTTAAACTACTTAATATTTTTTTAGATTTCGCTTAATAATGTAATCTTGTTCATTCCCTGTGTACATTCTCTCTTCGTTGTAAAAGAGGAAGTCATGTCCTGCTTAACATTTAATTTTAATCTTAACATTTAAATTTTGCTCATGTGCATGTTTGTTTGTATTTCGTGATGGGAAGGCATATTTCAATTTCCATTTTTAGTTTACTCGGCAGATCATGATAACATCACATCTGTCAATAAGCGGTTTAAAATAAAAATATGGCTTCCTCTTGCTTAGCAGTCTAGACCTTGCTACAGCTAAAATAGCAGTCTAGACCTTGCTACAGCTAAATTGGCAGTCTATACCTTGCTACAGATAAAATATTTGTTCTGTCTAAATGTTTTGCAAAGTAAATCAGCCTATTCAGAATAAAAAACAAAAACAGACCAGCATTAAATAATATTGATGTCAGTAAAAAAATAAGTATAAAAATCCATAAAATTTCTCCAATGATCATTCTGAATTGGTTGATCTAACATAGAGACTGAGCATTACTTGTAACATTTTAGCAGTAAAACTACAGTAAGGAAAAAATCTTTGCCTTCTTCGAGCCTTGCTCTCTTCAAAGAACTTAGTCTTAAACAGAGAAAAATAATTTCCCGATACGTTACAAGAAGAATCGGGGAACCTTCAGAGAATTAGGTAGGCTCCACAGAATCCTCCGACTCACTACAAGAAGAAATCGGAGAATAGTATAGAAGAAAACTACTGCGATTCCCTATACGGTACCAGCTACTCCAGAGTAACAAATCCGTTGCTGCCACCTAACCAGAACCCCCGTCAACTTCGAACCGACGAAGGCCATAGAAGGAGGGGTTAACATGTATATATATATATATATATATATATATATATATATATACAGGGTGTTTGAAAACTTTCTGTACAAATTGTAATGGGGGATAGGCAACACCAATACAAACCCTTTTCGCATATAAGTGTATGTCCGCTGCCGTCACCATTCGGCGCGAGAGGGCGCCGCTGCAATTGGCTAAAAGGTGAAGTGGGCTAGACTCGCGCTTGCCGCGGGCATTCTTAAATCGGACGTAGTACGCGTAACATGGAGCGCTTCACGACTGCTGAGATGGTTGACATGCATATGGTGTATGGGGCTGCCAGTGGAGACGGAAGAGCTGCTGTGAGGTTGTACCGACAGCGCTTCCCAAACAGACGTGTGCCAAACCACCAAACGTTTGCGCATTTGCATCGGCGACTGCGAGAAACTGGAACATTCCATGCAAACATGCATGACACTGGTCGGGAGAGAAACGTGCGCACTCCTGACATGGAAGAAGAAATCCTACGGCGATTTGAGGACAATCCAAGCGCAAGCACGCGAGGTGTTGCACGTATCCTCGGTGTGAACCACGACCTGGTCTGGAGAGTGTTGCACGAGCAGCAGTTACATCCGTTTCATCGTCAGAGAGGAGTCCAGGCATTACAACCTCGGGATTACCCTCTTCGTGTGGAATTCGCACGCTGGTTTCTGTAGCAGACAGCGGTGCAGCCTAATTTTCCGGCTTATGTGCTGTTCTCAGATGAGGCCTGTTTCACACGTGAGGGTGTGTTTAACATGCACAATTCTCACGTGTGGGCGCACGCAAATCCACATGCTACACGGGTGCATGCTCATCAAGAACGGTTCGCCGTCAATGTTTGGGCGGGTATCGTCCAATTGCAGCGGCGCCCTCTCGCGCCGAATGGTGACGTCAGCGGACATACACTTATAGACGAAAAGGGTTTGTCTTGGTGTTGCCTATCCCCCATTACAATTTGTACAGAAAGTTTTCAAACACCCTGTATATATACCGTGTGTATATATATATATATATATATATATATATATTACAGTAGCCTACGGATCACCAATTTGTGGTGGCCTATCAAGTAGGCTTACTATAATTAATGAATTAAATTGAAATGAATAATTAGGGGTCACCAGTTTGGGGCACAGTCCAAACAAACAATATTTAATAAGGAGAGAGAGAAAAATATGATTAAATTTGTCTGAAATGTTATGTAAAACCAGTGAAATCAGGAGGTAACGAGCGTCACATTTTTTTTGTAATGAGCGTCACACACACACACACACACACACAAACTGCTGTATATTATTTTAACAGATACACATTTTTTAATAAAGTGGGTACTAATAAATTCCTTAAACACAGACCTACAACCTAATATATAGCAAGTGTGGAAAACATTACCCAATTCACAGACATTTATGTAAATATCACCTGACAGTGGAAATTGCATTTGTGTAACGAGCATCACGGCAACCTCTTCCATTAATAAAAAAATCAGTAAATACATGGATATATAAAATAATGGTAATGCTTGCAGCTTAGATTCTTTTGTGTTTGTGATAAAAAAATTCAAACCTCAACTGCTTTCTTCAGTGAGCTACAGTATATTAAAAATTGTCAACTTTTTCAAGACCGCCCCCTGATAACAGAGTGGCTTCACTTGGAAGAATCTGCTCTTGCAATAAAAAATTTGTCACTTTGCCTTTACAGGCAGTTAATAATGAAGATTACCTTATTAAATTGGAGCAGATCAGCAGTATTATTGATGAGTTGGATACAAAACGTGTAGCTATTACTGGTGATCTCACTGCTAATGTGCTTAATGATAATTCTTTGTTTAGCAACCACTTAAAAGCCTTTCATGCACGTGCAGTTTTTCTGGTGATAGCTTTACTTATGTCAGTGATAGTTGACACACCACTTCATGGTTGGGTCACCAATTTTGTACTCCCATACTAGTTTTGATCATATGCTCCCTTTTAATTGGCAGATAAGTGATACGTGTAAAGTTAAGTTAGACTGGTTCAGAGTTGATGATGCGGGCAAACAACAGTATTGTAATAAGTCTGATATATTATTAAGTAATATATGTATCCCTAATGATGCTCTAGCTCTGCAGGATGTAAATTGTAAAATTCAAACACATATCTTGGAACTTAGACATGTATGAACAAATTGTCTCCTCTCTCAATAATGCTAGCTGAGACTTACCGTATTTGACGGCTTACAAGACGCTGCGCCGTGAAAGACACCTTAAGTTTGGAAAGGTAAATTCAAGAAAAAAAGTTTTTGATGCACTTTATTGTTAATACAATGGATATGTAAAATTCAATAAAAAGAAAACACCAAAAGCCAATAAAGAAAGATAATATGATTATTACTCTTATTATTTGTTATTAATCAGTTAATCAATTGATGTGCTGTATTGCCACTTTCGGCTTCTAAGACGCAGGGCGATTTTTTAAGGTATTTATAAGGAAAAAAAGTGCGTCTTATAAGCCGACAAATACGGTAAATACCTTTAGGAGAAAAAACTACATGTATATCTGGCTGGAATGATTATGTAGCTGAATTTCATAATGCATCTACAAATGCTTTCTTATTGTGGTGTGAACAAGGGAAGCCAAGGCAAGACCTTGTATTAGAACAAAAACAGAGGGTTAATGCCAGGTTCAAGTATGCATTGAGGTATATAAAAAATCATGAATATGAGTTAAGCAGGGATGCTCTGGCTAGAAAGCTTGCCAGTAAGAATCCAACAAACTTTAGGAAGAATTAAAGCAATAAATAACAGTGTAATGGCTCTCCCTGATAACACTGAAAATGTAACAGGGACTGAGAATATACAGTAGTTAAATTACGGAAAGAACATTGCAGAGAGTTATTCAATTCTGTACATAAGACCAATAATATTAATTGTGATGCTTCCTATAGACCAGACGTAAGAGTTAGTGTATTTGAGACTAAACAGCGGCAATAAAATGTTTAAATTGTAACAAATCATGTGGTAGTGATGGTATTTCTGCTGAACATCTCAAATTTAGTAGTGATAGATTAGTGCCTCTGTTAGCTATATACTTTACAGGTTTAATGATACATGGTGTTTTACCAGATACAATGTTATCCGTTGTTTTAGTGCCAGTAATAAAAGATAAAAAGGGTAAAATCAAGAGTAAAATAACTATACAGTCGGTCAATTGTCTTGGCCAGTATTATGTCGAAGGTGTTTCAATATACAGGGTGTCCCATAAGTCCGGCATCATAGGAAAAATAATAAAAAAAAGGGAAAACAAAAGATTTTATTTACAGAACGTGCTCAATATGTCCACCATTCTTTTCAATACACAAATTCAGACGTGATACCCAGTCAGCAAGCACACGGTGAATGATGTCAGGAGTAATGGTGTTACATGCCCCAATAATGCGCTGCCACAAATGTTTAACACTCCTAATTTTCTCTGCGTATACCAGCGCTTTCAAGTGGCCCCAGAGATAAAAATCTAGTGGCGAGTGATCCGGGCTTCTAGCTGGCCATTCCACAGGCCCTCGACGTCCTATCCAATGACCAGGGAATTGTTGGTACAGGTATTCCCTTACTTGGGTGCTGTAATGTGCAGGAGCGCCGTCTTGCTGGAACCATGTTGGGAAATTTCCTTCTTCGTTCATGACACTGGGAAATGCTTCTTCCTTGCGCATTCATAGGTAGGTGCCTCCAGTGACGTTCATCGAAAAAGAGAGGGCCTATGATGCGATCCTTCCAAATGCCACACCATACCATCACCCGAGATGCACCTTGTTCCTTTAAAGAGGTATACCAGTGAGGGTTGCTTTGAGACCAGTAGCGGGTGTTCGGTCGATTTACCTCACCATTTCCATAAAAAAACAGCCTCGTCACTGAACAGAATGATGGACGGGAAATTGGTATCCCGAGCATATTGTACCGTAGCTCATTCACAAAATTCCATCCGCCGGTCGGGATCATCTTCGCTTAATTTCTGTAGGATCTGAAGTTTATATGAATGCCATTTGTGAGCCTGAAGAATGCGATGGATGCTACTTTTCGACACTCCTCTCTCGGCGGACAATCGCCGAAGAGACTTATTGGGACTTCTGTTAAAATGAGCCAGGATAGCAGTCGCTGTATCATCGTCAGTGGACCTCCTTGAAGGTCCACTGCGTGGTTTATCTTCTATGGATCCTGTTTCCTTAAACTTTGCAACAAGTCTGCTAACAAAACTGTGTTATTGGCTCGCGGTCTGGATGCAGTCTGTTAAATTCAGCAGCGGCCTCTCTTTGACTCCGATTTCCTATGAGTAGAATTATCTGGATTCGTTCTTCCTTGCTCACAGACATTATGGCCTGTAGAAAGAGAAAAATATGAATTATGGTTTGTAGAAATAGAAAAATATGAATTTCTCCTATGATGCCGGACTTATGGGACACCCTGTATATTAATTAATTAATAGACTTGAATATTACCTGTATAGTAGCGATAACCAATTTGGTTAAAAAAAAACATGGTACTGACATGTGTACTGTATATATGCCTTAAAAGAGATGGTCTGTAAATATTAAACTCTAGATGTTACTGTATTTTTGTTTCCTGCATGCCTCTAAGGCATATGATGTTGCTAATCATAAATTAATGAAAATTATAAATCGGAATGTATCAGGTTACTTGGTCCGTATATTAATATTCTGATATAATCACTGGACAGTGATTGTGAGATGGGGTGGGGGTCAATTCAGTAACCAATGGTGTCAGGCAGGGTGGGATATTATCTCCTACTTATTCAGTGTTTATATGGATAAGCTATCTAATGTACTGAACACTTGTAAAATAGACTGCTATCTTGGTACTATGATCGCTAATCATCTGATGTAACCAGATGATCTAGTTCTTATTTCTCCATCTGTAAAAGGGCTCAGCACACTTCTGAAAGTTTGTGAAATTACATTACATTTCACTTGGAAAGTCACTAGGGCTACATTTTAATAATAATAAAAATAAGATCTTGCAAAATGTTAAACTCACGCCAGCCAATTAATATACAACTATTTACAACCACTAATGTAGCCTACATAACAAGCTAAGAAAATACACTATATACAATCTAGAAACTCTTTCACTCATGAAAGTGTCTAAATTTTTCTAAAAATTAACTAACGAGCTACTGTTTACTACATCATATGGCAGGTCATTCCAAAAATCTACTGCTCTATAACTGAAAATATATTTTCGTAGATCAAATCTACAAGTCTGCTTTCTAATTTTCTTATTATGCCCACGAGTTATCCCATCAGCCTCTAGTGAGAAAAAGTTACGTACATCTAAATTGTCCAAACCTGAAAACATTTTGAATATCTGTATCATATCTCCCCTCATACAACGTCTCTCAAAACTAAACATACCAAGTTCCTTTAATCTTCCCCTGTATTCCAATGGATCGCCACATGAGCCACCGGTGGATCACTCTTGTAATGGCTTGTAATGGCCGTTAAAATCATTGGCGCTACGGGAAAATGCCAGATTTCGCCAATGGCGCTTAACGTCGCTATAACGGGGCCTGGCATTTTCCCGATTTGTTCGGTGATTTATTTATTTATTTATTTTTTATTTTTTCGCACCAATTGTTTTACGCCCACCATAGACCTACGGGGATCATTACGATACCCTGGATTTTTCTCGTACGAATTGTTCATTTATCGATTTATTTTTTCTTTTATCCGTACGATTTGTTTTACACCCACCTTAGACCTACGGGGATCATTATGGTACCATGGACTTATTTTTCCGTACGAATTGTTCATTTATTTATTTTTATTTTTCCGTACTATTTGTTTTACACCCACCTTAGACCTATGGGGATCATTAGGGTACCCTGGATTTTTTCCGTACGAATTGTTCGGTGATTTATCTAGGAGGATCATTAGAGTACCCTGGGTAGCGAAGGCCGGGGTGGGTCTCGAACTCAATTTTTTCCTGATCATTAGGGCACCCTGGGTAGCGAAGCCCGGGCAGTGCCTCGAACCCACCACTGTTTAACGCGGTCGCGCGACGCACATGTGTACCAACGCATGACGCACATGTACACAGTGTCAACTGATGCCCGGAGGCACTGGCTGATGTGCCAACTGGCTAATGCCCGGAGGCACTGGCTGATTAAGCCACCTGGCTGATTAGGGGCCCTATAAGAGAGCGGCGGCATGGCTGAAGTGTTCATATGCGCTTGGCAGTAGCCGAGCGAACACCTCTCCTCCTTTCTCTCCTTCTCCTCTCTCTTTCTCTTGGGAGATAACTCCGCCTCCAAGTTGCATAACCCTTGTTGCTCTTGCAACATTCCCCCCTCCCCCATTTTGGGGGTGCCTTTCAACAAGGGGTGGGTGGCTTGGCACTCTTGCAACATTGATCAACATTTGCAATTGCATTTGCACTCACCCATTTTGCGGGCCACATTTACTCTCCAAAGAGGAATAGACTATCCGATAAGATGTTTTGCCAACTGGTATTTCTTAAGGGTAATACTTATTATTGATTTCACAACCATCTTAAAGGGGTAGATCACCTACAATTTCTTATGTTCCTCGTTAAAAGTTTCTAACATTTAAGTTTTCTGTGAGCTAACTTTAACTTGTTATAAAATACATTTTTTCTTAACTGAATTGATCGTTTTTTACACCCAATATACAAAGTAAAAATTTATTTACATAGTAAGATTTGTTCATTCTTATAGTAATGTATTGTGATACATGTATCGGTATCAATATCACTTTAGCCATCTATAAAGTACAGATATATCGGTATCGCTTTAGAGGATTTACGAGTATCGCTGTATCGTTATTGCCTTAGAGATTTTCGTGTATCGATGCCCATCACTGATTATATCTAAGGTGAGGGGACCAAACTTGAATGCAGTATTCTAATTGAGATGTAACAAGAATTATATAATTTACAGATATGACTTCCTTACTCTTGTAACTAACATTCCTCTTAATAATATCTAACATTTTATTTGCTTTATTTCTAGCCTCTAAGCACTACTTAAAATTTTTTAGATCACTACTAACTATAATGCTAAGATCTTTTTCCTGTCTAACATCCTCTAACCAGTTTCCTTGCATCTCATAACTGAAGTTTTCATTATTTTTACCAAAATGGATGACTGCATTTTTTTAACATTAAATTCCATCTGCATTTACTAGCCCAGCAACTAATCTATCAAGATCTTTTTGTAGTTTATAAGAATTTTCTGTATTTGTAATTGGAGCAACTACTTTTGTATCATCTGCAAATTTAGAAATTTTACAACCTACTCCCTTCTCTAAATCGTTTAGATATAAAATAAGGCATAATGGATCTAAAACTTATCTCTGTGGTACCCCACTTTTCACTTTCTGCCACCAGATTCATGACCATTTAGAATTACTCTGTTCTCTTTCTTCTACCTATTTCATCCCATGGATGAGCATTTAATTTATATAGAAGTCTCCTGTGTTGAAACCTTGCAAATGGTTTACTAAAATCCAAATAAATAACATCTATATTTCCATTATCTATCTGATCAGTTACAAATACTAAGTCTAAAAGATTAGACAAACGAGACCTTCCTGATCTAAATCCATGTTGTGAACTTGAAATAAGATAAAAAAATTCCAAATGATCTTGAATATTATTCTTTATAATTCTTTCTAGTATCTTTCCTACCAATGATGTCAAACTAACAGGCCTATAATTTCCTACCTCTTTCTTACTACCCTTTTTGTAAATGGGTACTACATCAGCTTTTTTCCATTCATGTGGTACTTCTGCATAATTAATAGACCTAGCAAACAAAATAGTTAATGCTTCAGATAAACTTTCCTCCCCTTCTCTAAGAATCCTAGCAAATATATTATCAGGTCCAGCACCTTTATTTGACTTCAATGTATGAATCACATGCCAAACATCATCCTTCCTTTTATGAATATAATCACGAATGTCTGAATTTACAGTATCTAAAGAATTAAAATCAAAGTTATTTAAATTTTCTTCAGTAAAAACAGAGCTAAAATAATCATTTAAAAATACCAACAATATCCTGATCTTTTTCAAACATCCTATCATCATGTTATATTGGGCCGATCCTATCATGCTTTTTATTATTATATTTATAAAATAATAAAGAATTTCTTTGGATCTTTATTTGCTATTTCTAGCTAGATTTATTTCACTTTGCCTTTTGTTCTTCCTGATCAAACTATTTAGCTTATTTCTTAACTGCCTATAATTATCCAAGTCCAAAATATTCTTAAATGCCTATAATTATCCAAGTCTAAAATATTATTGCTGCCTTTAAATTCCCTGAATGCCCTTTTTTTATTCTTAATCATTTTAGCTATTCCCCTATTCCACCACAATGGTTTCCTAATCTTGTTATTCCTAACAGTTCTGAAAGGAATACACCTACATTGTACATCCTCTAAAATTCCTATGAATCTAGACCACATCTTAATAGCATTTTTATTAGCAAATTCATTATCCCAATTTACTGAGCCTAACAACTCCCTAAATTTACTATAGTCACCCTTTGAGAAGCAAGGGACTAGATGGGCATTGTTGACTAGACCCCTGTTTAATTCTATCTTAAAACGTACGATCGAATGGTCACTATTTGCTAATGACTCTCCTACTGCAAGTTTTTTAATAAGTTGATGATCATTGGAAAGAACCAGATCTAAGATTGCTTGATCCCTAATTGGTTTGTCTACAAATTGTGTTAGAAAACAATCATTATAGCAGTCAATGAAGAAGTTAACTCCCCTATTATTTCCTTCTAAAAGGTTCCAGTCTATACGAGGCAGGTTAAAATCTCCCATAATTAATGTTCTAGCACTACAACCTTTATTTATTTCTTGAACCATACTGTCATAAACTTCCTGTGTTTGGTTTGGAGGTCTATAAAGTGCACCTATCCGAATATACTCTTTGCCTGAAATACAAATATCAATCCAAATTGATTCTACCCTATTGTCTAATTTAATACTATCATGCTAAACTGAAGTTAAGTCATTCTTAATGTATAAGACCAAACCACCCCCATGCTTATCCATTCTCTGATAAATATACATTGTATAACTATTTAGCTCATACTCTGCTCGAGTGTCATTAAATGCTGCCTCACTAATCCAAGTCTTACTGATGCAGACTAGACTATATCCAGATTTTCACTAATCGTATTAATTAAATAATTCACTTTTCTTATTCCTAAGACTCCGTGCATTTGTATAAAAACACTTCAACCCCTCAGTTTTAACTGGTTCCCTATCTTTGGCTAGATAGCTGATATGCCTATTCCTGACATAATCTATACTTAAGACTCTAACAGTACTAACTTTACTTATATCCTGATGCTCTATACCCTCTATTGATCTAAAGTTATCTTTCAAAACCCAAAGAACTCACATTTTCCTCTAGAATCCTCCCATATAAAACAGTTCCCTTCTTTCTACTAAGATGTAATCCATCCTTACTTTAAAGTTCCCTCCTTTAATAAGAATTATCCCCTAAATCTATGAACGCAACCGCTTCACTACATAGCATCTTAACTTTATCATTTAAGGCTAAAATTCTACTTGTAAACTCCATGCTTACCCCAACACTTGGCAAAATGCTCAGTACATAACACTTACTCTGCCTATTTTTTAAAGTTTCTATCAATTCTCTGTACATCTGTTTAACTACTTCTGAATTTCTGTTCAACTTAAATTTACCATCTTCATCCTTGCTTGTTAAATCATTTATACCTACATGAATTATAATATTACCTCGGTTTTCAAGCAAATTCTTCACTACCTCATTGACTTTAGAAATATCACCTCCTGGAATACATATTCTTCTAAGGGTTTTCCTTCCCTTATTGCAAAATTCATTGTTCTGATTCCTAATAATAGAGTCCCCAACCATGGTAAATTCACACTCTACTGCTTCATCTAAATTCCCTAGTATCTGTTACTAGTTGTTACAACATGATTACTATTCTCTCTAATCCTATTTCTTGAATGACCTTTGACTTTGTACCACTCATCAGGCTTAACTATACTTAGACCTGCATCCTTATCACTCACACTTGGCTTAGGCTTAACTTTACTTGGGCCTGCATCCCTGTCTCTAACACCAGGGCTAGGGTTAGGCTCAACCTCACTACATCTTACATTAGTATTTCCTGTATTAGACTCAGTTTCTGGCCTAACTGTTACATTAATCTCGCTAGCTACACTATCAATCATGAAGCCAACTAACTTAGGCTCACTGCACTCTGAGCTAGCAGCTTTCTTAAACCTTGCCTTGAGCATGTCCCTAACCTCAGCTAAACACTTATTGCAAAACCACAAAATATTTGGTGACTTCATACCTCTGTACACTTGTTCTGTAATTTTGATGCAGGCTGAGTGATACCAATCATCACAACTCTCACATGCTACAGCCTTATCCCCTTCCCTAACTTCCTTCTTACAAACCTTATCAGGAAGGTCTTGTTTGTCTAATCTCTTAGCCTTTTTAAAGTTTGTAACTGGTCAGGTAGATAATGGAAATGATGTAAATGTTATTTATTTGGATTTTAGTAAAGCATTTGACAAGGTTCAACATAAAAGATGTGAAAAAACTATATTGGGCTATGGGATGATTGCCTGATACCCTCATCCGTTGGAAATTTCCAGCAGATTACAGTGGAGAGTTAACGACAAAAGCCCTACGTTTTTTCGTTAGAGTTATGTACATGTAAGTCTTCAAAGAACCTCTTTATGTTTATTTGCCTTCGGTATTTGCGCTGCTTAATGGTAAAGAAAGAATTTGCCTTACCTTATTATTTCGTTGAGCCTCGCTTCTGTTCGTAGGACGCGACGATGTTTTTCGATGTAGGGCCGCGGTAAGAGGGAGTTACACAACGAGTTGCTTTGATGTAATTAATATAAGCAGTCACTACAGTTAAATACCTGAAGGAATAGGCCTATCCTTTTTATAGTTGTTAGGTTTTATATTATGAGGATTTCACTCAGAACCTATAGGAAGATAAAGTACATCTTTCTTGCTTAAAGCATCGCTGTAACATAAGCAGCTCAGAGTGCCGCCAGTATAATATAATTGTTAGGAATCTGCTGATTCTTCAAAGTTCGTTGACTCTT
Source organism: Bathynomus jamesi (assembly GCA_023014485.1). Lineage (NCBI taxonomy): Eukaryota > Metazoa > Arthropoda > Malacostraca > Isopoda > Cirolanidae > Bathynomus > Bathynomus jamesi. The sequence continues at coordinate 1,433,651 of JAJOZX010000245.1, read as the reverse complement.
CTCTCGATGTAATTTTCATGAGTCAGCGGTGGAAAATTTTGAATACGAAATAAATTTTTCTTGAGGTTGGGTGGGCCTAATGCCTCCATATTGGGTTCTATGTATGTATGGCAATTATTTTCATTCCCAATAGGCTATGTCGCCAATCCCGAGGCAATTTTGTAGATATTTAATTCAATTAATTAATAATTTATTTTTAATTATGAAATAAAGGTATCACATACGATACCATATTGTAAACATGTATAGTTTTTCCATAGGAGACTTCTGTATAAATTAAGAGCTCATGAGATATTGGGGTCAGTTATAAATGTGGGTGGCAGAAAGTGAAAAGTAGGGTACCACTGGGATCAGTTTTAAGTCCATTACTCTTTATTTTATATCTAAATGATTTAGAGAAAGGAGTAGGTTGTACAATTTCTAAATTTGCAAATGATACAAAAGTAGTTGCCTCAGTTAGAAATATAGAAAATTCTTATAAACTGCAAAAGGATCTTGATAGATTAGTTGCTTGGGCTAACAAATGGCAAATGGAATTCAATGTTAAAAAATGCAAAATCATGCATTTTGGTAGAAATAATAAAAACTTTAGTTACGAGATGCAAGGGAACATGTTAGAGGATGTTGGACAGGAAAGGGATCTTGGCATTGTAGTTGGCAGTGATCTAAAATTTTGTAAGCAGTGCTTATAAAGCAAATAAAATCTTAGGTATTATTAAGAGGAATGTTAGTTGCAAGAGTAAGGAAGCCATCTGTAAATTATATAATTATTATGTTAGGCATCACTTAGAATACTGCATTCAAACTTGGTTCCCTCACCTTAAACATGATATTGATATGCTTGAAGGTGTGCAACTTAGGGCAACCAAGCTTATCCCTTAAAAAGATTGGAATACAGGGAAAGATTAAAGGAACTTGGTATGTTTAGTTTTGAGAGACGTTGTACGAGGGGAGATATGATACAGATATTCAAAATGTTTTCAGGTTTGGACAATTTAGATGTACAGTGCTTACAAGAAGTCTCACGCCTCTGTCTCGTCCCAAGCTCGTCTGTTAGGTATAAAATGGGCAGTCCTTATGGCAGCGGAGGTGTGTTCGGATTGGTGCACATAACTGCTCTAACCCAATCAATGACGTCCATTATTACGTCACTTCTGCTACATTTTAGTGTTTAAAATACAAATAATTAAGAAGCAGAATGACCAAGTTTCGGGATGTTGGGATGGTTATGGAGCAATCCTAGTCATGATAATATTAGCTGGGCATTACATTATACCGTCTCAATATATACTGTAGACTATAGAGAACGACAAATTCGGCAAATATCCCAAATCATGGCATGATACCTAAGTTATTTTGACGCAGGTCTAAATTATTTGCTCAAATGCAATGATTGATATTAAGTAATTGTTGGGAATTGTTGTCAATATTGTTGTTTGTGATACATATCCTACGTGAAGAATCTAATGACCAAATTCCTCATTGAACCTCTCACGCGCTCGCATTTCGAGGAAGTCACGGTCGTCTCACTAATAGATAGTTTATCCATTGTTTTAAGTGGTAACCTATTCCATCTTATGAAAGTCATTAGTCTAAAGCAAGACTGGTGGGCCGTGAATCAGAGAAATTTGCATTTGATTTGTTCATCGTAATTATTACGTAATATAGTATACTGTATATAGTAGTATACAAGAGTTTATTGGTAGCATATCATATGACAATTCCCATAAACATGTGATGACCTCGATGTTGCCAGTTTTTATTTTTTTCCTGAAACTATTACCTTCTCATAGTTTGTTTCAACAATGCATATATTATCATCTCCACGAGCGTAGACATTGCAAGAAAAGATTCTAACTAAGGATAAGTAAAGTTCTTGCATGGTCACAATATATACTTTTATAGATGTCAAACATAAAAATATATAAAATTCTATATTAACATAAATATATATTCGATACACATTTACGTCATAGCTTTAACATCAGTATTTCGTATAGCTTCCTCCGGCATCAATAATTTCTTGCAATCGTTGCAGCATAGAAGAGGCCAGATTGTAGGGAATGTTTGGTGTTCGGCGTAAGCTCTCCCAACTATTCCTCGTGTGAGCTAAAAGTGCTTCAAATGTTCTTTCATTGCGTTGCTCCCATTCATTAATCATTATTGCCCAAAGGTTTTCAATCGGATTCATATCAGGAGAACGTGGTGGCAGAATTAGATTAATAATCTCTGGGTGATCTTCGTACCACCCTCTCACAACGTTACTCCTATGAATGGGACTGTTATCTTCCATTAAGTAAAATGGTTCCGGCGCTGGAACCCGATACGCACGAACACTGGGTAGCAGCACCTCTTCCAGTATCTGGCAATATTGCTGTCCAGTAAAGCGTCCATCTACTTGAGTCAATTCTCCGACACCATAGCCAGACATCCAGCCCCACACACCGAGAGTGATGTGACCACTACGTTTGCTCGGGAAAACATTTCCTTCTTCATTGCGTTTTCCGCGCTGCCTCCAACAATGCAGGGAACCATGACTATCTGTTGAAAATGTTTTTCGTCACAGTACACAACTTTTCTTCAGAATTCTTCCTCCTGCGGCAAGTATTGCAAGGCAAATCCCATCCGCGCCTCTTTATGCTCAATCGTCAATGAAGGTTTTATAGCTGGACGGCGAGAAAAATATCCTGCCTCGTGAAGTCTGTTGTTCACTGTATTTGCGCTAGAACGAAGGTTCAGGTGTCTGTAAATATGCGTCGCTGGAACAAACGGATGCTCTCTGGCATGATTAACAATCGCAGCATCTTCCTCTTGAGATGTTGAACGCGGAGGACCAGACCTCGGCAAAGTAGCGATTGAGTTTTCTGCTTCATACCGATGAATCCACCGTTCCACAGTGCTTCGATGGACGTCTAGTCGTCTTGATATTTCTCTTATTGGCACACCATATTCATGCAATGTCCCATTGCTCCCCGCATTGCCTGGGTCGTCTCGTGGTGCACAGACGGCCTTTCCATCTTTATGTAAATGGCTTATGTGAAGGGTGCTGGGACAATAAAGGAAATGAGGATACCATGCACCCCTTCTGAAATTGATTTCGGTTGTGAAGGGTACCAACCCTTCGAATGGTAATAATAATCAGCCAATTTCCTATTTTGTTGAACATATGCATAAAAAATTCGTCTTAAAAGCCAAGGATCCAAAGATTGTCAGCAATAGTTTATACCCCAACTGAATATATAGTCAGCCATCAACAGTATAATCATATTTTATTTCCATAACTACTCATGATTACTCTGTCATAGTAAATAACCTTATTATGACTTAGGTAGTAGTGGTAATTCTAAGTGGCGGCCTCTAGCCACATACTTTAAACCTATCAGTGCGTCTAAGACCAGACTCTTCTGTTTCTGTCAATTCAGTGTTAGTTTAAGGTATTTTGCTCTTGGTCTTTCTAGGTCTAGGGCATTAAAATAAATATTTGAGTTTGTGTTTAGCATTTCATATGAATTTCTCTCCTCTCCCTTAACACATCCCCGCGTTCATTTTAGCCCCCTCTCTCCCTTTCCTCCTCCCTTCGTAATTCCCCACCCAACCTCGTTTCCTTCGACATAGCAACGCTTACCTCCATCCTCATTCCACTTCCTTCATTAAACCTATTATCGCTTTTACTGTCCCTTCCTTCCATCCTTCAATGCCAGCGTTCTTAAACCTAGCACATAAATTATATAATATGGAATCTAACACCTTAGATCTCTACGCATTCATGTTACTTGAAGACGCCTGTGTCTTAGGGGAATCTAAGTGTTAAGAGTGGGCTTGAGGGGTAGTCTATAGATTATTACAGATGACCTTGAACGCTCCAACTATTTAAAAATGATTATTTATTACGCACATCATATGGCATAATACACACATGAATTTAAGTATCTCTTACACTATAGGAATGGAATTGAATCCTACCAGAGTTAAAAAGTTGCAAAATATGTTAGATTAGTTTGTATTAAGAGGTTACTAAGAGAAAAGGATTTGGGATAGAGCGGAAGGCAGAGAGTATATTTTCCCCGAGTTTCAGTTATTATTAACGTTATATGGATACATTGCCGATGTCCCTGCTGAAGACCTCTGATGGGATGCGGTGTGATCAGAGAGAGAGAGAGCTTTTAAATCACACCTTTTAAATGGTTTCTGGGTAAGGGCTTCACGTATGTTATTTTAGTCCAGGGTAGTTTATGTGGAGATGTTAACATAACTTGCACTTGGGACTGTTAATTGTAAGAGAACTACCATAGCTTGGACTGAGACAGTTATCCCCTGCATACTATATATATATCTATATACTGTATGTCTCTATATATAAATAGATAAGGACCGCCCATTTTATACCTAACAGACTAGCTTGGGACGAGACAGTGGCGTGAGACTTCTTGTAAGCACTGTACATAACTTTTTCTCACTAGAGGCTAATGGGTTAACTCGTGGACATTATAAGAAAATTAGAAAACAGCCCTGTAGACTTGATCTACGAAAATACTCTTTCAGTCATAGAGTAGTAGATTTTTGGAATGTCTTGCCATATGATGTGGTAAACAGTAGCTCGTCAATTAAATTTAAGAACAGTTTGAACTCTTTCATGAATGAGAGATGGTTTGTAGATTGTAAATACTGTGTATTCTTGGCTTGAGTTTGTAGGCTGCTTTGATAGTGGTAGGTAGTTGTGCATTGATTAGCTGACTTGAGATTGATGTTTTTTAGGATTCTATTATTATTAGTTCATGTCTTGGATAACCTCAATAGGCCCGAGTGACTTCATGTTTTCCAAACGAAACCTAATGTAATGTAAACCTTACAGTCACAGTCTAAAGTCATCATACATACTATTCTTTAACTCAGTTAAAAGCTCTAAGGTCTAAGTTAGACTATTCCCTGGATGGCATAAACTAATGGAGGGCCAAGGCTAATCAACCAAAATGTTGGGCTTGCACTCAATGAACCCCCAGATCTCTCGAAATACCCAGTTAAATTAAGCTTAATGCTTAGGAATAGAGCTATTTATAATTTTAATAATACCAACAAACGAAAATCGACACAATCAATAGCAAATCCTTCAACATTATGTAAAAAAAATTGGAGCACAGTAGAGAAAGTGTTGCCACTTCCACTTCCAACTTCCAATTCCATGTATGGGAAGGATAATGACAAAATGTAAGGTACTTACGTATTATCGGGACTACCAAACTGTTTATTATGTATTTTTGCTCTCGTCATTTTCGTTTAAACTAACGAAAATATCACAACTTAACCTATCATCAAGGGCGTACAGATGACCTAACCGGGCATTTCATTAACCTAACCGGGCATTCAGTTGACCTAACCGGGCATTCAGTTGAACTAACCGGGCATTTTCATACAAGACGAAGGAACTGAATGATGCTGGTTTCGAACATTTCAAGGTCAATCATAAGTACAACTTCATTGACCCCGACACGGGAGCGCGCACACAACGCATTGAGAGGATTTGGGGGTCAGCGAAATGGAGGAATAAGAAGCACCGGTGGGACTGCCCGCCCTCACTTGGAGTCTCATCCTTAACTTGCCCGAAATGTGACAGTGAGTGCCTAATACGAAAAGATCAGAAGATATTCAGGTGAAATAACCAATATTAACCTGTTAGGTTGATTGAATGCCCGGTTAGGTCAACTGAATGCCCAGTTAGGTCAACTGAGTGCCAGGTTAGGTCAATTGAGTGCCAGGTTAGGTCACCTGTACGCCTTTGATGATTGGTTGGGTTAAGTTGGGATATTTTCGTTAGTTTAACCCTTTATGGCCGAACTTTTTGCGTAGGGTTGAGTCTAAATGAGTGTATTTGAAACGTTACGTATTCGACGCACAGTGCGGTAAAGGGTTAAACGAAAATGACGTTTAGTAGTCCCGATAATACGTAAGTACCAAATGTAATACTAGTTAAAGTCATTATGATTATGAGGACCAAGGCCTACAAGTATATAAAATTTCCTGAATTGCAATTGAATGTTATGGTGCTATCAGAAGTGACCCAGACTAAGTATCTTGGGCCCCCAGTGCCGTAGCTACACTTTTAACGCCCTGGAGCAGTAGGCAATATAGCGCCCCCTAATATTAATCAGGGGTATAGCAGCCCCTCTTTAAACGTATTATTATATTTTAAATTAAATTGTACTATACCTAATAATATAATTAGTTTGAAAATAACTTACCGAATTTCAAAACTTCTTTCTTCTAGTTTTCTGATTTGCAAATTGGTTAATCACATGGTCAAAATCAAGACAGCGTGCTGTAACTCTTTCTATTGAAATCATTGCCAAAGAGCTTAGTCGATGTTGAGACACACTACTCCTTAGATAAGTGTTTATCAGTCTTGATTTTGAAAAACTTCTCTCTGCTGTTGCTGTAGTCACTGGTAGAGTGAGAAAAATTAAGCAAGCGCTAACTAAATCAGGGAAGCTACTCGAAGCAAGTGTATGAATTAGAAGTAATTCAGTAACTTCGCGTATTGTTGAAAGGTTTTGTAAGTCATTATGAAAACATACTTTAAAACGTTGCAACTGAGGACCCAATCCTGGTGAAATATCTGTTGGATACGCTTCAACAAGAAGATTGGATCTTTCATTTATATCTTTGTCGGATGAATTTGAAAGAAAATAGGGTGATAAACTTTAAAAATTTTCGCAAACTTTAAGAATTGATTCAAACCTCCGAGTTAATTGACTGACGATTAGATATGTTTCAGTTAAATACTTCGACTTGAAAGTGGTTTTCACAATCTTCTATGCGATCATCTGCATGGAGTTCATCAAACATTTTTTTTTGTACAATGTAACCTTTTTTAGGAAAAGAAGGATCGATTTTGCATTTTATAGATAACTCTATAGCTTCTTTTTTTATGGGTTGCCAATTAGCCCTCATATTTGAAAATTGAGTAATAAGAGAGGAAAGCATTTCAAGTACCTTTTCTATGTCTTCGTGTTTTCCTTGTAGCATCTTCGATACTACATTAACTAAGCCAACAATTATAGTCTGAACGGTAATTAAAATTATTGTTGGAAATAGTTCAAAATAATTAATTAATACTTTAACTTCAAGCTGTTCCTCTTTGTTTTTGCTATTTACTGATAGGTACGTTAAAATCTTAAGAACGTCAAAATAACGAGATCAAAGCGCTTCGAGAGCTTGAATGCGTGAAGACCATCTAGTTGGACAAACTCTCTTTAAGGTTTGCGTCATGTGTCCTCATTTTAATTCCATCAATTTTGACCATCTACTAACTGCACTAAAAAATACCTAAAATTTTTCTAACTGGTCAAAAAAATATCTGACTTCGAGAATATTTGAAACAGTCGTTGATAACTAAATTTAAATTATGAGAGCAGCAGTGAATGTATGTGGCGGATGAATTTTTAAGCCTAATGCGCGCTTGAAGACCCGTATTGACGCCACTCATGTTCGCAGCTCTATCATAACCTTGTCCTCGTAATTTTGACAAATCAGTGAAATCTTCCATAACCTTCAATGCACTACTTTCTGACTCTTTAATGTTTGATTCTTAATCTCTGTAAACCCGCAAAATGATTCTTTAATCTCTAGCTGCACTGATTTTTCACGTTCATTTTTTTTTTACTATCACAGCGAAACACCGTGCTAAGCTGACCAATTTTTGATATACCTTGTGTTGTATCTGTTATTACAGATATAAATGCCGCTTATTTCATTTCGCTCTTAATTGTCTGGATTATTTCATTAGCCAATAAATTAATTATTTCATTCTGAATTTCTGCGCTTAGGTACGTAACAGTTCCTTTGGGACGCTTTAAAAGTTCAGATAAAACATCATCATATCGAGCTAGTAATTGAACAATTTCAAGAAAATTTACTTGTGAAGTTCCATGATCATCTGTAATTCTATGAGCTCGAAAAGGTAAATCGTTTGTAGCGAGTGTTATTATTACATCAACAATACGTCGCAATATCTTGCGCCAAAAATTTACTTCGTGCACACTTGTTTGTCTCTTGATTGCATCAATAGTAGAATTAGTTTCCCAGCGATAGTATACCGCGCAGGAAACAGCGTGTTGATCGGATTCTTCGTGTTGTTCAATATTACGGCTTATATGAGACCAGTCCGCTGTTCCTTGCACAAAACTTAAATCTAAATTTGATTGATTAAACAGCTAGCAAGGTTGACAATAGCAAATGTTTAATTCCGTTGAATAACACAACCAGTGCCTCCTAATTTTGAACTTTTCATTGTTTTGCTATTTATAGTAGTACTTTTCATTAAAGCCTCTATAGCTGTTACGCCCGTCTTTATCTTTGGGAAATGGACCTTTAGGTTGACAAGGACCAATTTTAATAATGAATCTTTTTTGTTCAGGGGTAAGAATTCAAGGAAAATTAGCTCTGTCTGATGACTGAATAGTTTCTTCTCCGACACTAATATGTTTTTGTGTTAAAGGTACAGGCGTAAAGGAGTAACAGATGAATCTGGCTCTAGTTCTGGTAATTGCTGTTCTTCTAGAGTGGCAACGCCTTCGGGTTGAATACTACAATCGCTGTTACTACTGCTACCACAAATTACTGTCGATACTTCTGAGACTGTCAGGCTTATTTGACTGGGAAGTAGAAGGCGTGATTGTTTTAAAATATGTTGATAATTATATAATTTACACACTTTTTTGAACACTTTTTTTTCAGATTCGTCTTTTTCTTTTTCTCTTTCGAAATTCCGCACCACTCAGTTTCTTAGAAGACACTGTCTGCAATAATAAAGTGACAAATATTTTATCCGAAGCTAATTCTCGAAAAAAATACAGGATTTCCATTGAGTAACAAAAAAGTTTATGTAAATTTTACTGCAAAATTTCTATTGTTTTAAAGTATAATAAAAAATATTAAAAATTTAATTAAATTGTTACTTTAGCATCGCATTGTTAATAGCAAACGTACGTGCTATAAGTTGCATCATTCGATTGAAATTTATATCATACAATATTACATTATGATATTACATAGTTTGTGATAACGTTTAAATGGAATTAATTTACTTATACAAATTTAACTTACTTATGAAAATTAAGCAATTAATTGTAACAAATACTAACAGTAATAATGCGCTTACCTTAAAAGTAAATCACTTTACAAATATTTTTCACTTATAGTTTATAAAAGTTTAGGGTCTTTTCCGTTTGACTGCCGCCATTGAAACATAATTAAACTCCAGCCTTCTTTAGTTAGCTTTATAAGGCTAACTAACAAAAATATCACGACCTAACCTAACCAATCGTCAAGGTCGTACAGTTGACCTAACGATTGGTTAGGTTAGGTCGTGATATTTTCGTTAGTTAGCCTTATAAGGCTAAGTAAAGAAGGCTGGGGGCACTCACCTCTTATGTTTCAATGGCGGCAGTCAAACGGAAAAGATCCAAAGTTTATAATAAAGTGATTATTTTATTAAAATTTAGATTACAATCAGCAATTTAAGCGCACGAAAAACACAAGCTGTCACAGCTACAAACAAATTATATATACTAACTCAGTGGCGTAGCTACGGAGAGGAGTTAGTAACTAGCTCTGCCCCTTCCCAGCAAGTAGTGCACGTGCGCTTCTGCAGTTTATTCTACTCAGCGTCAATAAGGCAAAATAGGGTATATAAGTCCAAGCGATAATCGTGTTTACAGTAGGAATTTTTAAGTGCTAATTTATACATTTCACGTGAGTAATTTTTCTGCTTCACTAGAACATTTGTTGTCTGACAAGCCAAGTCGTTATATTGTTGAGTCGAAACAAGACCGACTGCAAGATTCAATGTTGGTAACTTTGCAGCATAGATAAAAATTCAATGGCTACAGCATAGGTAAACATTCAATGTTGGCAAATTTTGGGCCCCCTATTTTTGCGGCGCCTGGAGCAAACTGCTCCAGTTTCTCCACAGTAGCTACGCCCCTGATCTTGGCCACATACTAACTGATAATCTTTCAGATGACTGTGATATTCTAAGGCAGTGTAGACAATTATATGCTCAGGGAAATACTTTGATTAGAAAATTTCTTGTGTACATTAGGTGTTAAGTTGATCTTGTATACAGCTCACTTGAGGTAGAACTACAGGATGTATAATATGAGAAAATTGTATGTTGCATATAATAATATTTTTAGGAGTTTATTAAGAACGCCAAGATTTATAAATGGTGCTCCTTCTAGTACTCCTTCTAGTTTAGTCAATAAGGTGCCTAACTGTGCCAGTGTTATACACGATTTTGTATTTAGATTTATCACTGCTTGGTGAGTCAGTCAATAAGATAATAGAAGCCATGGTTAATGAACTGGTCTCCGATATATTTTATAGATCTCAAATCTGGAAGCATTGGCATAAGCAACTGTATGCACATTATTCATAGTGGTTCACTGGCCTACATGGTCAGTCTCTTAAGCTTCTATGGACCACTTGTATAATGTTTGTACCTGTTGAGGCTGAAATAAAGTTTGTGTTTGTTGTTGTTGTTATCTCCTTCCAACTGTTCCCTTACTCTAGGGAACCTTGCTTATCTCTTCACGATATACATAATATTATCCCTTCCTTTCCTGTCTAAGTACTCCTTAGTTCACCTTATAGACGTCAACAGAAACACATATTTCAATATTCATTACCAATTAATGTCTTCATTTTTAATAATTTTTATCATATCCATTACATATATACGAAAGTTACATATAATTTAGGTGATGCAAACAGCAAAAGTGTGCATTTATCTATGATTATATGTAAGTTATATTAAAATTATATTTTACCCCCACCGGAAACACGCGGACGACTGCTTCAAAGCCGTAAAATAAGGTACGCCCATCCGGTGTGGGAACTGGTTCCACCGGTGACGTAACGATAACGATATCGGCAAAATATGGACTCCAAACTCGGGAGATCTTAGGTATCTCGGTCCAACCAATTACAAGCTAACATTAGAATGATGGGTGGGGCTTATTTTACATTTTGATACTAATGAACGGACTATGGAAACACTATACATGCCTGTCATACACTTTACATTACAGTTCTCAACAAATCCTAATTCAAACCCAGGTTTATACATGCCTACAATATGGTATCGTATATGGTACATTTATTTCATAATTAAATAGAAATTATTAATTTATTGTAATAAATAACTACAAAATTGCCTCAGGATTGGCGACAAAGCCTATTAGGAAAAAATTGCCATACATAGAACCAGATATGTAGGCATTGGCCCGACGTAACAAGAAGAAAAACGTATTTTTTGGTATCAAAATTTTCCATCGCTAATTCGTGAAAATTACTTCGAGAGAAGAAATAATGAAAATATAAAAATTAGATGTCTGGGGACTTAGCAAGGTAGCGAATTTAAGACAAGAAGATTATATTAGCTCATCTCAGAGCTGCTTGGTGACGAGCATTGCTGTAGGCAAGGAAGATGTGTTTAATCTTCCTACAAGTTCTGAGTGAAAAACTATAAAATAAAACTAATAAACAAAAGGATAGGTCTATTCCTTCAGGTATTTAGGCATAGTGGATTGCCTGTATTAATTAGACGGAATAAACTCGTCGCGTAACCCTATCGCCTACAACCAGAGAGAGGCGCGAGAGGCAGCCGCGCGCCCTACAACCAGAAGCGAGATCCAACGAAATAATAAAGTATGGTAGTTTCCTTTTTTACCATTAGGCAGCGATAATGGCCGAAGGCAAATAAATTCAACATTAACCCAAAAAACTACTTAACAAAGTCTTTTGAAGACCTCCATTATCAGTTGTAGCTTATATATATATATATATATATATATATATATATATATCAAGGGTTGTTCAAAAAGTAAGTTTACAAGGTGTTTTGAAGAAACTGTTTTATTATAAGGCAAGTAATTATTACAAGTATTTCAACAACTTATTATTACTTTTCTACACAATCACCAGACAGATTCAAACATTTATCGTAGCGTGGGACAAGTTTTCTGATGCCGGTCGAGTAAAATGTAGGTTCCTTAAAGTTCTTAACCAGTTTCGTACGGCCGCTTCTGCATCAGGATCGTTTTGAAATTGTTTCGTTCTGAGGTGTTCCTTTAGGGTTGGAAACAAATGGAAGTCGTTTGGTGCAAGGTCAGGGCTATGGGGGAGGGGGGATGATCCATGACTTCCCAGTGGAACTATTCCAAAAGTTGACGTGTTTGTTTTGCAGTGTGAGGGCGTCATGCGTGAGGGGGTTCTTGCATTGTCATGCAAGAACACCACACCTGCGAAGTAACCAGGGACGTTTTCTTCTGATAGCCGTGCGGAGTCGCTGTAAAGTTTCAAAATAAGAAGTGGCATTTATTGTTGTTCCTTTTTGCATGAATTTAACATGCAAAACGCTTTGATGGTCCCAAAAAATCGTTGCCATCACCTTACCAGCTGATAGTGCAATCTTGAACTTTTTGGTTCGTGGTGACCCCGGATGTTTCCATTCCCTGGACACCCGTTTAGACTCTGGTGTGTGATGGTGTAGCCGGGTCTCATCACCTGTCACAATGCGCTCAAGGAAATGCGAACCTTCGGCCGAATACCGCTGAAGAAAAGAAAGATTGCAGGCCATTCTCTGAGTCTTGTGATTATCCATTAATATTTTGGGTATCCAACACGCACAAACTCTGTTGAACCCAAGTTTGTCATGAACAATGTTGGATATGGTTCCAAGTGAGAGATGGAGTGTTGTATGAAGTTCACGAATTGTTACTCTTCTGTTTTCACGAATAGCGTTGTTGTTGATTCGTCAATGTTTTTATCAATTGTTGCATTTGTTGTTCTCCCACTTCGCGAAGCATTACTGGTGCTCTGACTTCCTTCCCGAAACTGTGCACACCATTTTGATACACTTTGTCGACTTAAAACATTCTCTTCATATACTCCAACAAGTTGTAGATGAATTTCTGCAGCGAAAACATTTTTCGCGTTTAAAAATCAAATCACAGCACCCACCTCGTCTGGGGATCACGTGTCTAGGAGACCAGCCATTTTTAACTACGGGTAAACCATATCACAAACAGTGTTGCTACGTCACAAACATTATTGCCAATTTACAGTGTTGCGACACATGCCTAACAAAATATTGTACTACCAACAATCATTTTGTACTGTGCATAATGCACCGGTAATTAACCTTGTAAACTTACTTTTTGAACAACCCTCGTAAATACATATACATCTTTGAACCTTTCAGTTGTTCAGTACAATGATTCCTCATTTCACGGAGGTCAGGCTTGCTGCTCCTCCTCTTGAGTTGACCTGGTGAAGTAAAGAGTTGGCTTCTTGCGCGTTTCAACTCACATAGCCAGGTAATCCCAGCTCAATTGGAATTGTTCTGAGCCCTGCGTCTAGTCTTCTTTTGAAGATATCCACCGCTACACCATTCGTGCTCCTTAGTTCCTTGGGCAGCTGGGTGAACAGTCTTGGCCCTTTCACAACAAAGCTATTTTCCTTCACAAGTGAGGATGTTCCCTGTCTAGCCTTTAATTTGGGAACACGACACATTCTTCCTTTTCTACTTTCCACTGTTTGAGTGGTTATAGGTTTTCAAAGTAAGATTAAGGACTAGTTGCTCCATTATTTTCTCAAGTGTAAATAATGATATACCTCTCTCTTCTTCTTTCTAGCAAATAAAATTTAATTCACTTTACCTTTCCCAGTATTTTAGTTCTTGGCAGCAATTCATCTTGGCTGTGAAGTTTCTTTGAATTCCTTGTAGTTCACTAATGTCTTTATTTTTATATGGGGATGTTAAGCCCGAGCAATACTCCAACTTGGGTATGATTACTGTTTTCAACAGAGGAATCATTATATTCCTATCCTTTCTTTTAAAGGTTCTCAATATATTTCCAGTTATTCATTTTGCTTTGTTTATTGCGATCATATTTTGCGTTTCTAAATCTTTTGCTTTCGAGGTTCTCTGAATTTCCTGTACATTTGGGGTATAGTATTCCACGGATTTTAGGTCTGCCCTTCCTCCGTACTTTGATAGTTGAAATTTCTCAGTGCTAAATTTCATATTATTGCTTTCAGACGAATTGTAGATTTTGTTCATGTTTGTAGAGATTCTGTGTACTGTACACTAAATTTGATGTAGATTGCCCTAGCCGTTTAGGCATGTATAAACGAATAGACATCATCCTCATCATCATCTACACACACACACACACACACACACACACACACACACACACACACACACACGCACGCACACACACACACACACACATATATATATACTGGGTGTCCCAAATGTACAACATGATATTAGCTTTTGTGCAAGGACTTCTAGGACACTATATATATTCCTAATTGTGAAATAGGACCTTATTTACCGATACAAAATGATATCTACTGGACAAATAACTTTTAAACCAATCAGTGACTGCTCCTCTAACAATATAATTTGTTAAGTAAAATATTGTGGTCTATTACATCTACAGGGTGAGCCAAAGTCTCCATACATAAGCAAAATGGTCACTTTATTATGCAATCACTTGTAAGTCACAAAATATGCTCTATGTGGGCACCATTACACTGAATGCACACACGGATGCGTTCCCTCCAGTAATGGCAAACGCGCGTTAACACGTCTGGTGTTATGCGTGCACACGCATCACGAATGCGTTCCTTTAGGTGGTCCGTGTTTTGTGTTTGCACCTGGTAAACCATGGCCTTCAAGTGCCCCCCACAAATAAAAATCAAGGGGGGTGAGGTCTGGGGAGCTCGGAGGCCACTCCACGGGACCACGGCGGCCAATCCACTGACCCGGAAACTGCTGATCCAGCCACTGGCGCACGCAGATACCGTAATGGGGTGGCGCCCCGTCTTGCTGAAAGTACGCTGGAAATCCCCCGTCCTCGTTCAGCAGGAACGGCATGACTGTGTCTTGCAGCATGTTTGGATACATTTCGGCATTCAGATTGGTGTCAATGAAAAAAGGGCCAACAATTGTGTTGCCCCATATCCCGCACCACACCATCACTTTTCTAGCGCCTTGCGTCTTTGAGGGACTCATCCAGTGCGGATTGTCATCACTCCAATAACGTACGTTTTGACGATTAACCTCTCCATGAACATAAAAGTTGGCTTCATCTGAAAACAGGATGCCAGCCGAGAACTCCGTGTCTTCGTCCACTTTTGTTCTTGCCCATTCACAGAATTCCAGCCGCCTGTCCGGGTCGTCTTCGCTAAGATACTGCAACATTTGCATTTTGTATGGATGTCATCTGTGCTCTTTCATAATGCGGGCGATACTCCTTTGGCTGACACCGCATTCTGCAGACATCCGTCGAGTGCTTTTTTGGGGTTTCTTTGCGAACGCTGCCAGCACCATGGTCGCTGTGCCTTCATCGGTGGCTGTTCGTGGACGGCCACTTCTCGGTTGGTCTGCAACACTTCCAGTCTTCTTGAACTTCTCAATGAGTTTGGCAACGGTGTCGTGTGTGATGTGCGTGCCGGGGGCGTGTCTCCTGTTAAAATCCTCGGCAACCTTGCGGCAGCTTCCTGATCCAGCCAGAAGAATGATCTCTATACGCTCTTCTTGGGACAAAGGCATCTCAGCACATCACCTGCAAAAAAATAAAAAATAAATACTAATTTATTTATCATGACCATTTTGCCTATGTATGGAGACTTTCGACTCACCCTGTATTACAATTTTAATTATTCATGTTAAAACAAAACCAGAAATTATAAAATTTTTATTTATTTTATCAATAACGGTTATTCAAGTCAATTACAAAAAAATTTAAATTTAAGAAATATACATCCACATTATATACATATTTCTAAACCGTCACATTATACAGGGTAGGCCAAGATAAAGAGGCCCCATTCGGTTTTAAAGAACCTTAATGAGGCCTCTTTATCTTGGCCAACCCTGTACTTTCAAATTTCATATTTCCTATACTCATGTTTATACAGAGGTTTGTACTTATATACTTACGGTTGTAGACTTTACCTTAAGATGGGAAGATTGTTACGCCACTTCACTCAAAATAACTGAATAATTATTCAGATATTTTACAGTAGGTGAAATCCCCATATCTGCAGTTTGTGTCACTTTATGGATATTCTTTTAAAAGTACAATGAAATTTTACCTTTTTATCCAAAGCAGTTTTCTCGATTCCTGTAACGAAGCCAATGAAATTTTCTTCCCATTATAAAACTCTTTTTTTTTTTTCTTAATTTTAAACTCAAACGATTTTAATAGAGTTCAAATAAAAGGTCTGGCGGACTTGAGGCTGCTACGAGAGGTATTGAAAAATCTCTGAAGGAGAATGTGAGAGTTGAATGGAATGGGACAGATATGACAGGGATTTCACTTATGGGAGAGAGAGAGAGAGAGAGAGAGAGAGAGAGAGAGAGAGAGAGAGAGATTCTAAATTCAATTATCTCAAGTATCAAAAGCTGAAAATTTTTATTTTCTCTTGAAAAAGTCATCGTGAAAGTAAAAGTAAATAAACCAAGAATATAAAAATGAGTAGACGAGAGAAAAAGGAAAGAATAAAACAAAAGACATACAATGAGTCTGAAAAAAATAATAAGGGAGTCTAGTCCTAAAAGAAAAGAATGAATAAAAGTCAAATGAAAGTGGAACATAATAATATGCATAGAAAATGTTTTATTAAAATTATTATACCAATCATATATTATTCAACATAAATTAGATTTTGCTTAATTTATTCATATACGCAGAATTATTGAACATTGATTTAATATTTTTTTCAGAAAGATTAGCGTGCTGCTGAAGAACTTGAACAAAAGAACCCAAGAGAGAGAGAGAGAGAGAGAGAGAGAGAGAGAGAGAGAGTTAAGAGGACAAGAGGAAGTCTCAAGGACCTTTCGGTCCACTCTGGGACGTTCCTGTTATTAAACTAGTTTATTTTTTAACTATTCTAGCAGTGGTAGAAAGTTGGATAGAAAAGCATGAGGCTCTCTCCCCACCCTTCTGCTCCCTCCCTCCAGAGGCAGGTATAGTAAAAGGTTGAAGAAAATACCCTGGCCCTGGAAAAGTAGACATGGAAATTTTACAGGAAAGAAGAGAATATGTAAACTAGCTCTGGAATTACGCTATTTTTTTAGGTAGGAAGGAGGAGCCAAGGGAAAATGCCCGCAAAAGCGCCCCTCCCATAGAAGAAGAAGAGAGCCAAAATCAAGGTCCAGGGTTTTCGAGATGCCTAGACACTCTGCGTTTGCAAGATGGGAGGTCATAGACAAGAGGAAAGATGGATTGAGGAAGATTGGTCCAGAGTTGACCGATCGAGTAGATGAAAGACTGAAAATACCGATTAACCCTTGCATTAGATAGTTGGACAGACAGGAATGATAAAGTGCAGAAAGTCTGGTAACGCGTGCTCTCCTTAAAGGAAGAGGCATGCAGTTAGAGAGTTGAGAAGAGCAATGTCCATTATAATAGCGCTAGTAAAGAGAGAATGAGGCAATATTGCGGCGAAGAGAGAGAGAGATTGAAGACAATCAGTAAGAAGCGTGGAATTGATGAGACGAAAAGCCTTTGATTCCATCCGGTTAAGTACGGCTGTGTGGGTTGAACCACTCCACATTAGGGTGGAGTGAAAATGGCCCAAAAATTTTCTTTTGTGAATTTTAACTTACTTGAGGTTTTAAAAGTTGCCAATGGACTAATAGAACAATATGCAAAAAAGTTTATTAAAATCAGACAATCTTTTGATCGACCACCAGACGTTATAAGTTTACAATAATATACGATTTTACACAAAAATACCTAAAATACGAGTAAACATCAGACTATATATTTTTAGTTATTTTGGCACACTATTATGCTAACGATAGAGTCTGAGTTATGCATGCATGGTTAATTCAGAATTGATAGTCACGTTTAGACTCAAGTTTCGGCATAAGCTGCCGAGAAGCGACGCGAGCCCGAATAAATCCATGGCGGGACGTCTCGCCACACACAGCGGCTGAAGCTTCGGTAACTAGGTTCACGCATCTTTCCACCGCCTGTGTGTGACAAGGGAAGCGAGGGAAGAGGACACTTGGTGAAATTTGAGCAGAGATCATGTCGTTCAATTCGTTGTCCGTCATATCCATCGTAACAGGAGGCTCCGTCACGGTCAAAGTCTGCCAATCGACCATGTCCTGGTATTCGGTCGCGTCGAGGTTGAGCGGTGGCACTCGAAACCTGCGGATTTTGTTTGCAGACACATGTGATCTTGCCTTCATGATTCTTCTGAGTCCGAGTTCCCTTATATGTGGTCGCTCATCTGTGATCATGGCTAATAGCACGTTCTCGGGGTGTCCGCAGAAGCCGTTTCGCCGAATCACCGGGTCGACGACTTTCTTTAGAGAGGAGCTGAGGTACCGTGTTCTCACCATCATCCCGTGCAGATGTTTGGCTCCATCTTTGCATGATGGCTGCGTCTTGATGGCGAACCATGTTGGGGCGTAGACCCGGATGATGAATGTGACAAGAGTTTTGATGTTGTTGGATGGTGCATCGAGGCCAACATAGAGGCGGAGGATTCTGTTGGCAGTTGTCAACCATCGCGAGTGGTTCAATGGTCCCGGTTTTCGCAATGCTAGATCACAGGGACAGTGTCCTTCACTGACAGCTTGACACATCTGCCACAGGTACTGCTGGTCAGTGCTCAGGTCCTTCACGTCAACATGCGGCAGTGGCTGTAATGGAGATATAGGTTCATACGATGTTATATGGAGTTCCGTGCATGCTGTGAGAGATTTCCCTATCGGTCCTGAGAAGCACTTAGGTCCTGCAGTTGCTCCATCTAAATGCTGAAACAGGTGTCGCAGGGGGAGCTCGTTAGGCTGTAATAAGCACACGAGCCATTGCAGCGGTTTTTGTAGTAATTCCTCAAGCTGCCGAATAACTCCGCCATTATGTCCAGTGTTGACAGCGGTTCCGTCGCATCCGACGACTTTCACACTGTCGAGATCCACACTTCGCGCAGCCAAGCATTCAAAGATTACTTTGGAAATCGCCTTGCTTGATCCACTTGACGGCGTCACGTGGCCAAAGTACGATGAACCTGGTTCACAAATAATGCTGACGTGCTCTTCTGTATCTCTGTCCCGGTGGCCATGTCCTGCGGCGTCTCGTACATTTTTCATCGTTCTATCCTTTCGACCGTCGAAGTACAATCCAGGCAAGTCTGTCATACTGCTGTCTAGTTTTGTCAGTTCTTGACGAGTTCTACTTTTTCTCGGCGAATTTTACTACGATCAATGACTTTGGAGGTGTCATTTGTAGACACAATTCCAATGTCTTGTAGCACGGATGAGGCAATAACGGCTGCTGCTCGATCTGAGACGCCCGTTCTATCGCACGCTTTAGCCAAACATGGTAATCGTACAGTCATCGTCATTCTTTGACGTTTACTCTCCAGTGTCGATAGATCAGGTTTACAGTGTGACTTAGATAGGGTGTATTCTTCGTCGCTGTTGTCGGTGTCGTCGTCCTTGTCTTCCTCGTTGTAGCTTCCAGAATTGCATTGCTGCTTCGATTGTTCTTGGTGAATGCTGTGTCTTCTCGATTCACAGACTTTCCTGGATATTTTCTTCTGTAGCTTTGTTGTTTCCACCAAATCGATGCCTCCTATAATCATCTTTCTGGCTCCTCTCTGGTCCTCTAGAAACTTTCTTTCTTTGAGTGGTACTTTGTCCGCTCTTTCGCACTTACAGCTCATGACGAAATCTACACATTTGCATTTGCTAATGTCGAAGAGTTTATCTGCGTCTTCTCTGAACTGTTCAAGTTGTTGCTTGTAGTTGTCGTTGTCCTTCCGAGCCTTGTATGGTTTCAAGATTTTCTTGTATTTCTCGTTGTACGGTCTGAGCGTTTCAATCACTCGTCCGTGCGTCACGGTCGGAAGAGACGCTTTCTCCCAAACAAGTTCAACATCAACGCAAACTTTTTTTGATACTTCGGCGAACGGTGGATATTTGTTATTCTTCGTTGTCAGCTGTTGTCTTGTATGGATGTAAGCCTTCATAACATCAGCGTAGGTGGGAAGAACATTTGTGGGTATCTCGCGTGGCGCGCCAAAAATCACACATGCCGCCTTCTCCCTCGTAATAATTTCCATTCTGAAAAAAAAAAAATTATTATAAATTGTAAGCAATGTAAGACTATTAATGAATTTCTGCAAGAAAAAGAAATATCAAATTAATACTGTCACACTCACTTGTCAAACACCTATAAACAGATATCAATATGTAATTAACTTACTTTTAATATCAAGTTTCACGAAAAAATGATGATAACAGCACAAATAACCTTCAATTCTCACTGCCACATGTGCACTGAGCTTGGCGGAGCAGCCGCGCTTTGCATATTACTCACTCTCCCCCCACTCCCAATCTCCCATCCCCTCTGACTCACGGACTGCATATGTTATCGCACCAAATCACTACCATCACTGAAACTAGCATTAAATCAATGTATGGTTAACTAAACTCTTTCTTATCTCACTTACTCACATCAGCTCTAATAATTTGGCCACCCTCTGTAATTGCCATTAATTTACATTCCACACATGTTGTAATCTTAAATGTCAACCTCAAGTATGCAATAACACAGTCTACAGCAAACTAAGCTGTTAATTATTTGCATAAACATGGATGAAAGACCAGCATCTTGGATGACTCCTGATGGGCAAAGCGATCGTTAAAACATGAAATATGCCATATATTAAAATCGCTGGTGGTCAATCAAGCAATGCTTCAATTGTATTATAATTTCACATGCTTGTTTCTAAAGCCCATTGGCAACTTTTCCACACTCAAGTAAATTAAAAATCCAAAAATGATATTTTCACTCCACCTTACTCCACATATGAGAAAAATACCCTATACAGGGACGAACAAGACCCCTGTACAGAGACAGCAACTGAGTGGGGGTGAAAAAAACCGCGGAGGCGGTACAGCACACCTAATTTCTTAGAAGTTGTTTTAGAAAGAGAGTATATGTGATCTTTCCAGAAAAGATTACGAGAAGAGGAATCGCCAAGAATGTTAAGAGAAGAGGAAGGATTGAGTTGTGTGTTATTGAAAGTAAGGGGATAGTCGTGTGGAAGATTGTGACGAGTAGACAGTTAGAGGAACTGAGTTTTTGAGGCATTGAAAGCCACAAGGTTTTCTCTGCCATAATCAGAGATAGCAGAAAGATCAGAGGTTAGGTGCTCCATGGCCGTACTTCGCGAATCATGAAGTGACTGTTGAGAGAGGCGCTTTGGGAAGCGGGTGGAGAAGTGAAGAGTGGAATCATAGGCATAGGAGTGAATAGGACAGAAAGGGCGAATTAAGAGATCATTAATAAATAAAAGGAAAAGAGTGAGTGACAGGACAGAACCCTGAAGAACACCACTGTTAATAGCTCTAGGAGAAGAACAGTGGCCATCTACAACAGCAGCTATAGATCGGCCAGAAAGGAAATTAGAGGTGAAGGGACAGATAGAAGGATAGAAACCGAAGGAAGGCAGTTTAGGAATTAAAGATTTGTGACAGACTCTATCAAAAGCTTTTGATATGACTAGTGCAATAGCAAAATTTTCACAGAAATCCCGAAAGGAGGATGACCAAGAGTCAGAGAGATATGCAAGAAGATCGGCAGTAGAGAGATAGTCCCTTGAGGAATCCATACTGACGATCTGAAAGAAGATTGTGAGAAGAAAGGTGTTTAAGAATCTTCATATTAAGGATAGATTCAAAAACTTTGGAAAGGCAAGAAATCAAAGCAATTGGACGATAGGTGGAGGATTGAGACCGGTCACCCTTCTTTGGGAGAGGCTGAAAATAAGCGAACTTCCAGCAGGAAGGAATAGTACCAGATGAAAGACAAAGACGAAAGAGTTTGCTTAGGCAGGATGTCATCACAGAGGCACAGTTCTTAAGAATAACAGGAGGAACGCCATCAGAACCATACGCCTTCCTGGAGTTGAGCCCAGATAAGGCAGAAAAAACATCTTTAGAATAGATTTTAATTTGAGACATAATAAAGTCAGAGGGGGTAGGAGATGGAGGAACAGCACCGGAATCACCCAGGGTTGAATTGTAAGCGAAAGTTTGAGAGAAGAGTTCAGCTTCGTCAGAAGAAGAGACGGTAACGGAGCTGTCGGAATGGAAAAGAGAAGGGAAAGAAGAGGAAGTAAAGTTGTTGAAGAGGTTCTTAGCTGGATGCCAGAAAGAGCGAGAAGAATTAGAAATGGATAGATTTTCGCATTTTTGTCGGATGATGGAATTTTTGGCGAGTTGAAGAACAGATTTTGCACGATTCCGGGCAGTGAGAGTCAGGAGTTGGATTGCGATAGTACCTTTTGAAAGCCTCCTCTCTGTTGCGGATAGCATTAGAACAAGTAAAGTTAAACCAAGGTTTTTTTGCATTAGTAGTAGGGATAGAATATGGAATGCATGCCTCCATGCCCGAGAGAATCACCTCTGTGATGCGCTCAGCACACCCAGAAGGGCCCAGGCCACGGGCCATGGGAAACCAGAGAAGTACTGCCTGAGGGCTTCCCAATCAGCGGCGCCGAAGTGCCAAAGCGCCTCCTCTTGGGAGGATCCAAAGGGCAAATTGGAACGATAGGACAGGAAACAAATATGAGATTGTGATCAGAGGAGCCCAACGGAGAGAAAAGTTTCACAAAGTAAGAAGAAGGATGAAAGGTAAGAAATAAATCCAGAATGGTGGGCCTATCTCCAAGGTGATATGTACACATAGAATTCGTACACTAGATAGAACCGTTGTAAAACTAACATCATAATATACGAGTATTTGTGCTAATCGTTTATCAACTATTTGGTATCGTCACAAGAACCTCGAACATATGGATTTGATTTTATTCAAAATATTTACACCTCTATTTACCGAGGTATCGGGCCAACAAATTCTTGCATGATTACCTTATAATACTCTTTTCAAAATACTATTTAATCGATTCTTAAATTATGTTATATGTGAGAACAATCTTAAATCCTGTATGTATTCAGAACTTTGTCGAGCCTATTTTGAAACATATTTTAAACATATTTTTTTAAACATATTTTCTTTCAGTATTAAGTCTTTTTCTCTTCTTTTATTATTAGGACCCTACTGCTACCTCATGCGTGGGAAGAGAGGCTTTGGAACCTCTATAAATAACACCATTTAACGCTCGTAGGTTGTGAGAGACTGGGATGGAGGGGTCCCAGGCGTAGGGGCGCGATGAATGGAGTATGGCTAGTGCCCCGTTAAGCCCATTCCTAACGCGTAATGGCCTGACCAGCCCCCTGCGACCGTTCTTTGGTGACCAGTTGATGATGCTTGGCTGTACTGCTCTGAGGTGAGAGAGCTTTACTGCCCAGCTGGCTGCCAGGCCAGCGTAAATTCTCGGGCATAGCCTCTGGGTCTGGTGGGATATCCCTTGAACACTGGATTCTAAGAGTCTGGCCGCTTGTGAGTGACTAGTAAGACTTAGTAAGGGGCTGCATCTCGCTGTCGCTAATGACGGGAAATCCGTGACGCCTGCGTCGCGAGTGTTTGTCAGTTGGTAGCTGCGACACGTTTGGGACTGTCCGGCCCTGGGGAGACCTTTGGTCGGTGCGGAAGCAGCGAGAGGTGTAGGCTTCTGGAAGGGATGAACGTCACTTGCAAATAGGTGGATGCGTCTACGCGCGGGAAGAATTCCCCCCCCCTCCTTTTTTGTATACTGGTCAGAACGTTTTTGATAGTTTTCATTGCTAGAACGCTTTATCTTATTCAGAGTATTCAGAGTTCAAAAAAAAAAAGTTACAATGACTGGACCGCAGAAACTGAAGGCTGAATGTGCGAGGTGTGAAGTAAACCAGTGGGTGACGAACTTCAAAGAAGCCTGCTTCGCGAAGATCAACCACTCCAGCATGTGCCGCTTTTGCGAACTCATGCGGTTTTACGAGAAGCTAGAGGAGAGGGTCCGGCGGCTCGAGTCGTCCAGACCGGCTGTTGGAGGTGCGGCGGTCACTGATGCGGCTACGCCCTCCACCCCGGAGCTCATTGATAAGATAGCTGCCATGGAAAGGCGGTCCAGCGATGGACTGGACAGGGCTCGGGACCGCGGAGAAAGGGTAGAGGTGCAACCGGGGGCTAGGATACTAAATCAGTGTGAAGAATCGCCAGCGACCCACGTGGAATGCACGGAACCACGGCGCAAGGTGGAGGGCGTAAAGAAGGGGCTGATAGAGAAGGGTGGGAAGGGGTCGATAGAGAAGTGTGGGAAGGGGCCGATAAAGAAAAAGGGTGGGAAGGGGCCTACTGATGACCTAAAGAAACCAAAGGATGTAGCTGCCGGCCGGTCGGGGTGGGTCGGGTGGTGTAACTGCGTCTATTGGTGGCGACGGGTATCGAAAGGTCTCGGGCAAGAAGGCTGCGAAGCCGAAGCCTGAGACCCCAGTTGCCCCTGTCAGGACCTCCAACCGCTTTAGTCTCCTGTGCTCAAAAGAGGAAAACACCGTTTTGATTGGGGACTCGCAGATCAGGGGCCAGGAGAAGTACTTTGCTTCTGCAAACCGGGACGGGAGGAAGGTAAGGTGCTTACCTGGGCGGGGAACGGCGCACTTAAGGAAGGAGGTAGAGAAGGTGCGCGCGGCTAGTCGGAGGACTGCGATCGTTGTCCACGCTGGTGGCAACGACCTGTTCCTCAAAGGCGGTAGGGTAGGTCTTACAGAAGGGATCATCACCGAGCTCATGTCTCTTGCGGATGATCTAAAACTGAAGACAGACAGGGGAATGTTAATGGGTATTTTACCGCGAATGAATGCCAGTGACCACGCGCTCAGTAAGGTCATTGGCATCAACGAGAGGGTGCAAGACTTGTGCGTCCCGCTGGGCGTGAGGTTTATTGACCCCTTAGTCGCATTTTCGGGTAGGTGGGACCTTTACCAGAGGGATGGTGTCCACCTCAATAACAATGGTAAAGGTGTGCTAGGCGCGCTGCTCGACCGGCACCTATACAGAATGGTGAGGTCGAGTCCGGGGAGATATGACGGGCCCCCACCGGGGAGAGATGATGATGAGCCGGTGGCGGACGTACCTTCAACTGAAGGGTGCGTCCAGGTACAGGTGGGTGACCCTCCTTCCACGTTGGAGGGGGCTCAGGCTCCTGCGGAAGTTGCCCCCTCATTGGTGAGGGGTTCTTCAACTCCCGACAACCCTGGCTGTTCGGGAAACGGGTCGTGCTAGGGGGCGGTCAGAATAGGGAAGGCTCCGTCCGTGCAATGCTTTTTAATGCTAGGTCGATTAGGAATAAGTTTTGCGAGCTACGGGCGCTCTTAGCATCAGAATACCAGGATATCGTTGCTATCACCGAGTCCTGGATTCATACTGATCGTAGGGACTACGTTGGGGAGTTCGAAATTCCCGGGTATAGAATGTTTCGCAAATACCGCACCCGTGGGGAGGGGGGGAGGGGTACTAATATACGTGAGGGACACGTTAAGTCCGGTTGACTGCCAGTTCCGGTCGGAACGGGAGCTGCTTGGCGTCGATCTGAACGTGGGAGGGACGAACTATAGGTTAATCTTGGTGTACAGACCTCCGCATCTCCTCCTCGAGGAGGATACAGCCCTGTACACCGAACTCCGTAGCCTGCTAGGGGATAGGGTGTGTGTAGTTTTAGGAGACTTCAACTGTCGCGGCATAAAGTGGGAAGCCAGGACTGCTGATGCTGAAGGGAGGAGGCTAGTTGACTTTGCTGATGAGAACTTCCTCACTCAGTGGGTCAATGAGCCTACACGAGGCGAAAGCGTTCTAGACTTAGTATTCACGACCGAAGACAACCTCGTCACTGGCCTCACCGTTGACGAATCACTGGCGGTAGTGATCACAGTCTGATTAGGTTCCGTGTGTGCGTCCCTCGGGGGAAGCTTAGTAACTCGTGAGGCAGTAAGCTCGATCTCCGGCGGGCGGACTTTGTTAGCCTCCGGGATAGCGTAGGTGAGATGGGGTTAGAGGTCGGCGGCGATGTTGAGGGAGTGTGGAATGCATTCCGGGACGAGTTTATGGTGCTGCAGTCTGCTGCCATACCCTCAAAACCGGTCACCCCTGCTCAACGCAGCCTAAGTGGTTCAATCGTGACATCGCTTTGGCTATCCGAAATAGGAAAGTAGCGTATAGGAGGGCGAAGGCCAATCGTTCCCATGAGAACACTGAAGCGTATGTCCGCCTTTGTAGGGAAGTGAAGGCGAGGGTTAGGCTAGCGAAACGTAACGAAGAACTACGGGTGGCAAGCCTCTGCAAGGTGTTCTGCGGACCTCCGACGCGGACATCGCCAATGTGCTTAATGAGTACTTTGCGGGAGTGTTCACCAGGGAGGACACCCGCATCATCCCCGAGCCAGGCGTGAGGCACGAAGGTGCTGGCCTGGATAGTGTTCGATGTACCGCGACAGCCGTTGCCGATAGAATAGACAAACTGAGCGCGTTTAAGGCTCCTGGGCCAGACCAGTTTCTCCCCAGAGTGTTGCGGGAGGTGAGTGACCAGGTGGCTCCCCACCTGGCTACAGTCTTCAATAAATCGTTGGAAACGGGCCAGGTGCCTGGTGACTGGAGGGAAGCCAACGTGACTCCTATCTTTAAGAAAGGGGATCACGAAAGTCCAGGGAACTATCGTCCCATTAGTCTCACTTCAGTTGTAGGTTAATTATTGGAGGGGATAATAGCGGATAGGATCATTAACCATTTGGATTCCTACAAGCTGCTTGGGGACTCCCAACATGGGTTTAGACGGCATAGGTCGTGTCTCACCAACTTACTCGAGTTTTTCCACGTCATGTTGAATGAGTATGATAAGAGTAGGGCGATTGATATACTTTATCTCGACTTTCAGAAAGTCTTTGATAAGGTACCTCACCGCCGGCTAATGGCCAAAGTGAGCGCGCTGGGTATCGGTGGGGAAGTAGGTAGGTAGATTGAAAACTGGCTGAAGAATAGGCGGCAGAGGGTTGTAATTAAAGGGGCTAGTTCGGGTTGGGCCTGGGTCACTAGCGGGGTTCCTCAGGGTTCCGTTTTGGGGCCATTGTTGTTTATTATTTACATAAATGATATAGATGGTGGCATCGTCAGACGGATCGCCAAATTCGCTGATGACAACAAGCTTGGGGCCAATGTTGGGACGCCGGAGGCGATCAAGCAACTGCGTGTGGACCTAGGTAGGATAGGAGAGTGGTCCGAAAAATGGCAAATGCCGTTTAACTTTGGTAAATGCAAAGTGATGCACATTGGCTACGACAATCCCAAGTCGTCTATTCGATGTTGGGGAGTAATATCGAGGCGACTGATTTGGAAAAGGACTTGTGTGTGCTAATTAGCAGCGACCTTAAGTTTACCAAACAGTGCGTAAGGGTGGAAAATAAAGCCCAGAAGCTGTTGGGTTATATCAGGAGGCAATTTCAGTTTCGGAACAAGGAGATTGTGCTCTCTCTGTACAATTCCCTGGTTCGGCCGCACCTGGAATATGCTGTGCAGTTCTGGTCGCCCACCCTCAGAAAAGATATTGAGAGGCTGGAGCGAGTGCAGGCGAGGGCCACAAAGTTAATCCCTTCCGTTAGGCATATGGCCCTGAACTTGTTTTCGCTAGAAACTCTGAGCTCTTACGCGGGTTCAACGATATCGATTTTAGAAGCATGTTTAGTTTAACCCTTTAATGACGGATGCTACCTTAAGGTCCACCCGAAATAATAATATAAATTGTACTACAATGTCTCGTTTCTATAAATGTTTTACATGTTTATATATAGATATCATTTAGTTGTTGAGAAAGGAACCCAAAATGTGTATCATTTCAGTGACTAGTTACTAAAATATTTAGTTTTGAATAACAATAAAACCTATACGTTCTGGTAACAAGAGTGACCGCATATGCTGCGGACTAGTCCTTAAAGGGTTAAATGATAACCCAACTCGCAACAATGGTTGGAAGTTGGATTTGAAACGCTTTAGGACTAGTGTGTGTGGGAATTACTTTACGTATAAGATCTGTGACACGTGGAACAGGTTACCTTCAGAAGTTGTGAACAGTTCGTCTGTGGATCAGTTCAAGAAAAGGTTAGACCAAATCTTGCACACTATTTGAGGGTGTAGAAAATTTTTCGTGGCACCCGTTGCCATTGGTACCTCCTCGGTATGGGCCGCAAGGCCTTTTGAAGTACTTCTTTTCCTTGTAACTCCTTGTAACTCCTTGAAACTCTCTCTCTCTCTCCTTCTCTCTCTCTTTATAGAGAGAGAGAGAGAGAGAGAGAGAGAAGAGAGAGAGAGAGAGAGAGAGTTACAAGGAGTTGCAAGGACAAGAGAAAGCTTCAAAGACCTTTCGGTCCACTCGGGGAGGTTCCTGTTATTAAATTGTTAATTTTTTAACTATTCTAGAGAGAGAGAGAGAGAGAGAGAGAGAGAGAGAGAGAGAGAGAGAGGGAGAGATGAAGAAAAATAGAAAAGAACTTTGAATGCAAAACTATTTTCTTTGTGTATTTTGAGAGTGTTATTCACTTCTTTTATAAAGACTGATAAAGTTCGCGAAACGCAACGAATATATCACCTTAATAATTTCATTAAATAGTCCATAAATAATTTACTTGATATTCTTAATCGTTCACGTAAAGGCTTCGTAAAATGGGCCAAATTTACTTAGTAAACTAATTACTAATCTAAAAATATTGTATTATAAAGACGATGAGCTTATATTAATCGGTTGGCGCTCACATGGAAGGTCGTTTCATTTCGCGGAATCACAAAGATCGTATCAGATAAAGCCGTTACGCATTCAGAAGGCTGTTACCATTGGAAATAAAATATTGCAGTATATAGGAGATCTCCAGAGTCATTTAACTTTTTTATTACAAAGGAATTTGGTGTAGGCGAGAGATGCATTATTATTATTATGATTATTATTATTATTATTATTATTATTATCTCTAGTTGACAGCATAAGAGGACATAATAATCATTTGTGTGGGGGGGGGCGTGTATTATCAGAAAAACAAAAAATCCCCAGTCGATTTGAACCGAACTTGGCAGATTTGGGTCATTAACGTCGTAGGAGTAGGTCAAACATATTTAAGTAACGTGTAAATTTTTGTTCTATATGATGAGCACGTTTCCAGTTATTATTACACCAGTACACAAGTAAATTGCTTTTGGAAACGCTTTGTATTTTTTTAGTCCCCTCCCCATAAGATTACAGAGAACTACTTTTGTTTTTATCCATCATATTAGTTCTCCAGAATTAGGCAATCATTATTTGGACAATATGCATATATGATATAAGCTCAAATATATCTCACTCTATGAAGTAAGAAGCCTCATTTCTTGCCTGCTAAAACAATAACTTGTTTGTTTTGTATTATTTTTTTTCCTGTTTCAGATTCTACAATTGTGCAAAGTCACGGATTCACGGATTTATAGTACTTCAGGCATTCAAGAATTCACTTCAGATTCACAGATTTACTTCACGCATTCACCAATTCATTTCATAGATTCACGGATTCACTTTACCAACAATGTCTAAGTCCTGTTCTTGCAAGAACCACCAGGATTTGTTTTGTTATATATGTAGTAATTTCCAATCAATAAAGCAAAGGCAGAATATTACAGAATTTGTAAGAAATCATATCTCGCTTATTTCGGTGTAACGCTTGGTGATCAGCATCAAGCCATGAGCTCCGCACAGTGTATGTCGATCATGTGTGGAGAATTTGAGGCAATTGGTTCAAGGCAAAAGGAAGTCCTTACCGTTGGGTATACCTATGGTTTGGCGTGAGCCCAAAGATCATACCCAAGACTGTTATTTCTGTCTGTGTAATATCAAGAGATTCCGCTCCAAGAATAAATCATCCATTGTGTATCCATCATTGCCATCTGCCAGCCGTCCTGTTCCACACAGTGATGATGTTTCCATTCCTGCATGCCCAGATGATGCCCCAAAAAACATGATGAAGTTTCTGAATCCTATATAGAACTTAGCGATCACAGTGACTTTGAAATTGATGATAAGAGTTCTAAACACCCACAGTTATTCACTCAGGCTGAAATGAATAATCTTGTATGTGATCTTGACCTACCGAAAGATGCTGGCCAACTCTTGTGATCCAGGCTCAGTGAAAGAAATTTAGTGGCTGCTGCAACTTCATATTCCTGGTATAGGAGCAGAGAACAAGAATTTGTCCAATTCTTCTCTGTGGATGGTTCTCTAGTATTTTGTACTGACAAACTTGGTCTTATGAATACTATAGGCACAGACTGTGACCCAAAAGAAAATTATGACAGCATGAAATTCCTTCTCGATAAAATAAAATATAGTGATCATAATTGGATCATTTGTGGAGATTTAAAGGTGATATCCATGCTTTTTGGCCAACAATCTGGATATACAAAGATGCCTTGCTTCTTATGTGAGTGGGACAGCAGAGCAAAGGCTGATCAGTGGAAAAAAGAAGGATTGGCCCCAAAGAACTAACTTAACACCAGGCAGCAAAAATGTTATCAACGAACCTCTTGTGACACCTGCAAAATTGTTGCTACCACCCTTACACATTAAAGTGGGGCTAATGAAACAATTAATAAAGGCTTTGGATAGAGATGGCAACTGTTTCAAATACATTTCTGACCAATTCTTTTCTCTAAGTGAAGATAAAATAAAAACTAGGGTGTTCGATGTCCCTCAAACACGGAAACTAATGAAAGATGATAACTTTCTTGATTCAATGTCAAAAGTGGAGAAAGCGGTTTAGATATCATTCAAAAGCGTCGTTGAAAATTTTCTAGGAAACCATAAAGAACAGTTGTTAGTCACATGCTGATATGCCATGAAAAACGTGGTTGCAACACGAGTGTAAAGGTGCATTTCCTTCATAGCCACCTGAGAACTGAGAACCTTGGAGCGGTTAGTGAAGAGCAAGGTGAAAGGTTCCATTAATACACAAAAAACATGGAAAAACGATATCAAGGAAGATGAAATGTCAATATGTTGGCTGACTACTGTTGGTGTTTGAAAAGATGTTTCCGAACCAAATTTCAAAGACATCTAAAAAGAGGAAATTCACCCAAATTTGATGTATATAGCCAAAGAAAAGTAATCTAAAATGATTTTCTGTGAATTTTATTGTATTACTGTTCTTTTACTCAGATTTAAGTAAATAAAGTTCTTTTGGTGTGAAGTTGAAACTTTTTAATTTGTTTCTAAATGTTTCATCTAATATCATGTTTATATCATGTGCGTAAAATCAGGAAGTATTATTATTGATTTTGTGAGAAAATATGATGTGATAGCAAAGCATTGATACCAGATTTAGAATCAGCACCCCTAAATTGTATAGTTTCACCTATTTTCAAAGAAACAACAGAATGTTTTCCTTTTTATACTGATTATTATTGTTATTATTGTTATTGTTGCGTTTGACAATAAAATCATGTATTTGTCTTCTTTTTCCGAGGTCTTCCTTTTTCGCCATCGGCATACTTTGTTCATTAAACTATACTCCCATTTTGACAATGACGAGAGGTTTTGCTCAGCGTGGGCAATGAAACTCCCACTTTATTGGCTATTTGTCTCTGTAGTACTTCATCAAGAAGGTATTAATCATCTTTAGTCTATTTTCGTATGATATTTCCTTTGTGGGAGCCATTTGTGGGAGCCAGAGAGCAATGCAATTGCATAATGTTGCAAGAGTGCCAAACCCCCACCCCCTTTGTTGCAAGGAACCCCCACACCCCTTTGTTGCAAGACCTATTTGGGGGATAAGTTGGGACGGCCTCACCCCCCAAAGGGGCATACCTAACCTGGGGGAACCTCTTTGGGGGAAAAGTAGGGACGGCCTCACCACCCAAAGGGGCATACCTAACCTAGAGAGAGAGAGAGAGAGAGAGAGAGAGAGAGAGAGAGAGAGAGAGAGAGAGAGCAGGAGGAGGTGTTCGTCCAACAGCTGTCAGACGCATATGAGGTCTTCAGCCGCTCCGTCGTTCTCTTATATGACCCTAATCAGCAAGTTGGCTTAGAAGGCTGAGTTGCCAGATTCGTTATTTATTAAATTATTCCATATATTAATCAGCCAGTTGCCTTAGAAGGCTGAGTTGCCAGATTCGTTATTTATTAAATTATTCCATATATTAATCAGCCAGTTGCCTTAGAAGGCTGAGTTGCCAGATTGCGCTATGCACTTAATTTATTCCATATATTAATCAGCCAGTGGGCTTCGAAGGCTGAGTTGCCAGATAGCATTAATTATTTAATTATTCCTTATATTCTTCTGTCATCCGGTTTAGAAAGTTGAACTGACAGCTTCGCTACTTATTTATAAAATTATTCCATATATTCCAGTTGGTTTAGAAGACCGATTTGACAAATAACAATTAATTAAATATTCAGAAAACCGCTTTCGAAACCAAACAAGTGATATAATTGTGTTCAAGGAATAAATAAAACACCAATACAACGTTCTGTTTATTTTAGCTGAATTAATGGATATACAATGGGACATATATATATGGTCAAATGATAGAACGGAAAATATATAATCATACAAAGCATAGTATTAACAAATATATAGTTATATCAATTATATATAATCATACAAAACATAGTATTAACAAAATGTTAGTACAGGAAAATATGTAGTTATATTATCAAAAGTTATATTATCAAATATTAGTACAGGAAAAAATACACAGATATATTAGCCCTTTATCTCATGTCGTTGCTCAGCGGCAACATTTCAAATTAATATATATAGAAACATCTGGCAGTTATATATGAGGCTGAGTCGGAGTCCGCGCATTCAATTAGATCCAGACAAAGCAGTGTTACGTTTGCCATCGACATGGAAGGTACGTTTTAATATTTTTTTGTTCTCTAAAAATCACTTTTTTTTGCT
The DNA here is from genome assembly GCA_023014485.1 of Bathynomus jamesi. NCBI lineage: Eukaryota > Metazoa > Arthropoda > Malacostraca > Isopoda > Cirolanidae > Bathynomus > Bathynomus jamesi. The sequence continues at coordinate 1,400,711 of JAJOZX010000245.1, read as the reverse complement.
TCTTGCAGTCATGCCTATTTTATAGCTAAACAGTAATTACTTTCTTTATGTTTTTGATGTTGTTACTTTTTTTTCTAAATGTTATATTCGATTAATTTGTATGCTAAGTTTAGTTTTATTCAAATTTGAAATTATAAAGGGAAAAAAAAGGCTTTTTTTTTAATGTTGCCTGAGGGCAACACTATGGTTTTGAAGTGTATGAATAGTCTTATTTGTGAACTTATTTTTTGCAGATGGAAACTTCCGCATTTTATAGCAAAAGGCGAACTCAGATACGAATAAACTCAAATAATGGCATTTATGAAGCGGGTGGTGCTGTTTATGAAGAATTGCCAAATAATGATAATTCGGATGAGAGTGATTCTGATGAAAATGAGGATGAAATTGCTCAATTTGAGAAAAACGTAGGTGTTGCTAATTACCAAGTTTTCATAATATATATAGGCTTATACAATATATAAGTAGGCCCTATATATATTTTTTTTAGGAAGAAGCTGTTCCAATTCTTGAGTTTTGGATATGTGTGTGTGTGGCATAGGCCTATTTATATATTAGGTAGGTATCCATATATATATATATATATATATATATAGGCTTATATAATATATAGGTATATATGTTTTTTTTTAGGAAGGAGGCTATTCCCACTCTTGAGTTTTGGATGTGTGCGTGTGGCATAGGCCTATTTATATATTAGGTAGGTATCCGTATATATATATATGTATATATATATATAATACAATATTTCATACCTAATTTATAAACAAAATTGAAGGTTTACCCATGCCATTCTTTCTTGTGTCCCAAGTAGCAAAAACCTGCTGACCTGCAGTGTCATCTTTTGTGTTCGAATACATTCTAAACCCTTTCTCTAGTTCAATAATTCACAAACTATGTTTAGATTTGTAACATATTACTTTTATTTAGGAGGCCTCAAGAACCAACATGGAAGAACGTGCTGAGCTAAATCAAGAATATGATGATGACGTGGACGATCCTGACTATGTTCCAACAGAAGAAATTCCTCAATCACAAAATATAAACATTGAAAGACAAGAAAGTCCAAACATGGCAAGTACTTCAAGTGAAACCCGTTGGAGGAAAAGAGAAGCCACCGTAGTTCCCTCAACATTCTCCGGAACACCGTTTATTGAGGTAAATGAAGTTGTTTCTCCGTTTCAATATTTCAAACAGTTCTTTGATGATAATTTGATTGAGTATATTACACAACAGACAAATCTCTATTGTGCTCAAGAAAAAACGAGAGATAACCTGAGGTGTAAACTAATAAATACTGACAAGGAAGAAATACAACAGTTTATTGGTGTACTCTTGTATATGGGTATTTATCCTAATCCTCAATATCGGATGTACTGGAATCCATCTACACCTTTGCCTCAAATTACAAAATCTCTGAAAGGAGGTGTCAACAGATTTGAAAATCTTAACAAATTTTTACATTTCAACGACAATTCCAAACTTTCGGATAGAAATTCTACGGAATATGATAAGCTCTATAAAATTAGGCCAATTATAAATTCGGTTCTAGAAAAATGCAAAATGTTGGAAAGTGAAGAATATAATTCGGTCGACGAGCAAATGATCCCAACAAAATGTAAATCCTCACTAAAGCAATACCTTCCCAAGAAACCCCACAAATGGGGGTATAAAGTCTTCACAAGGTGTGGTGCTTCAGGTATCATTTATAACTTTGATATATATACTGGAAAAACATCTGATAAACCACAATCTTCTCTTGGTTGTACTGGGGATGTTGTAATGAAGTTATGCGAAAACATGCCTAAACATCAAAACCACAAACTTTGCTTTGATAACTATTTTACATCTTTGCCACTTCTGAAAGAACTGCACTCACAGGGGATTCTAGCTCTTGGGACTGTAAGATCAAATCGACTAGCGGGTGCACAAAAGATCCTCTCCAGTGAAAAAGAATTGAAAGCCAAAGGAAGAGGGTCGTATGACTGGAGGGTAGACATTTCATCAAACATAACTGTAGTGAAGTGGCAGGATAACAGTACAGTCCACCTAGTTTCAACCTATGTGAACCATACTGAAGGAAGAAAGGCTAAGAGATGGTCTGCAAAAGATAAAGTATTCCTTGAAATTGAATGCCCAGAAATGGTCCATGAATATAATAAATTTATGGGCGGAGTTGACCTTTTTGATATGCTCCTTTCACTGTACAGAATAAAGCTCAAGCGTAAAAAGTGGTATATATCCATCTTTTTCTATCTTGTCAAAGTTGCCGTTACTAATGGATGGCTTTTATATAGACGTCACTATGCTATGTTATATGCTGACAACAAATTCAAGTCTTTGTTAGAATTCCAAATTAGTATTGCAAATGATCTGACCATGGTAGGAAAGTCAACGCTCACCACTCCTCCAAGAGGTAGGCCACCTCTTTCCTGTCAGCCCCCTCAAAAGAAGTGTAAAACATCAGCAGCAGTTAGTATTCCAACCGATGATTATCGATACGATTTTTATGGTCATTTTCCCAATTTTGATGAAAACAAACACAGATGCAGGTACTGTCCTAAAGGCTATACTTATGTATTCTGCATCAAGTGGAATATTTACTTATGCTTCATAAAGGAGCGTAATTGCTTTTTGAATTTCCATAAAAAAACTCCATAAAATAAGTGTTGTACAACATAAAGTATGTTTTCTTTGTAAAAGGTATATATTGATTATTTTGATTTGTCAAAAACAATAAATTTTTCCATCCTTGCGAACTTTCATATTTACCCCCATTATTTATCCCAATTTTCATGATGTTGCCAAGGAGCAACATTCTCTAAATTAACTTAGAACATAAATATTACATAGATTTTAGGGAAAACCTCATTAATATCACCTAAATACTTTAAAAAATACCGAAAATATTTTTTTTCTTCAGAAAATTATAATTCATGAGATTAAATATGTTGAAAATATACAAAACATAGTATGATCAATATATTGGTAAAGGAAAAATATACATATATATTAAATTATATTCGAAACATACAAAACGTATAATCATATTATTACAGGAAAAATATATATTGTTTTTACGTTCTACGGCGCAAACCGGTAAACTCGCATTTGATAGAGTCTATATCAACATCGCCATTACTTTGTACGATGTGGTAAAACCGTCCAAGCATCACTTCACCGTTTAACTGATGCGGCGGTCTATACTCGATATAAATAGCTTCAATATCGTTCAATACTATTTTTGTACCCACTTTACACTCGGCGGGCAAGTTATCTTTAAGCACAGCTAGAACACAATCAAAAGCACGCACAAAAATGTCATCGTTACCCACAACATTAAATACAAGCCGAACTTTTCAATCGTGAACTCTTCTTCACTCGGCATAGCGACAATTGAAATATTCTACCAAATCGTAACGACACCTATCCACTATATAGAGGTACAGTTCTTCAGGGTGAACAGTGTAGGCGAGCTCAGCTCTGTACCTCTCAAGTGCTTTGTACCAAAACTCAGGATATTTCGAAGAATCTAAACCTTTTAAATATGCATCCAGATCTAGACCATTCTCCCCCTGTTCATTCCTACATTCAACAAATCCGTCGAGCAGAGCGGTGTAAGCGGATTCAAGAACCGTGTCAAAATAAATCATATCCGTAACACGCGCATCTAATATAGGCTTCAGCTTACGGAATCCGACGATCTCAAACATTCTGTCGAGGATGAAACGGTTTCGTGTAGGAACAAGAACGTCATTCTCAGCTGTGTTCTTCCACATCAGTCGTATATCAATGCATGGTTGTTCGTTATTTACACTCAATGTACAAACAATGGTATATGAGGAGGCGTCACTAATCGTCTCTCTTCTTGTACCTACGTCAGCTGGTATTTTATAACGATCCTCAGCCCACCTCTCAACTACCACGAAGATTTTATGCATCCCCTCAAGACTTAAATAAATAACGTTACGTTTGCTTGCATGCCTGCAGATCGTTTCAAGCACACAGTTAATGGTGCCGGTTTCTCGCCTGAACACGCGCAATGACTTCGTCACGGAGACGTCGTACGATGCGTTGAGAATGCTTCTCAAAGGGAGTTCCATCGTATTCGCACGTTCACACGGTTCGAGATGACTATGGCACGTCCACTCGGCGCAATCTCTGAGATGATTATGAGCCACAGGAGGCAGGCAGGCAGGATCGGCTTGACGGGCGGGGTGAATCATCCTCAGGAAACGTGAATGGGTTTGTTCGAACTCGTATGCTCCAGGAGTGAGTCACACCATAATCTAATGAAACGTGTACGGCGCTGAACCAACATGAATCGTTGTATCCTATTATATTGGGCAGATGATTTGAGAAATTTTCCGATGCAAGAATCAATTTCGGTTTTAATGTTTTATCACTACCACTTCCCCGAATACGCACCAGACATTTTCCTTCAGGGTAATTTTTACCAACTAAACACATTTTTTAAATGTTTTATCTCTCCTAAACATCTTCACAAACCGGTGCGCTATTAGAGAGAAACATATGTTCATAGTTATCCTTTTTGTTTAACAGGCGATAGTCATCTCTAAAATCTGTTAAAAACTCACACAGCCCATTAGCCACAACCTCACTACAAACCTCATCATGATATATATTAATGTAGTGGGAAAACTACTTAAGATTGTCCATGATGACAAGATTTACATTTTCAGCCGTAGGGTACGCGTAATCGGTATGGTGTAACATGATATAATACCGCTTATCACACCACTCATCCACAAGACTCACAACCCATAAATGTTGTTTATCTTCTGAGCGTGTTGCTTCTTCTACCACGCGGTATATGTGAGCCTTTATAAAGCTTGTTCTATAACATACTTCAGTACATCGTCTGTACTGCGGAATCCTACAACCCCCTCGCCAGAATATCCGTAGAGTATTTGAATAGCCTGAATCCCCGCCCAAATTCATGTCCAGACTTCATTGTCGGGTGGGCCCAGGGCCTCGGTTGGTCGAAAATGCATGCCTACACGTTAATCCCGCCCAAATTTCACCGTCACATACCCCCCTTATAAGGGGAGGACCACGACACAGAGACGCAATTTCTCTAGCTAGCGAATTATACAACAGAGTCAGATGTACGAATCACCCGACCTGATTGGTGATGGCGACTTTTACGGCCAAGCGACGCTGTACCTCTTCAACACTGCAGATCGGGGCGATCTCTTTTCAACACAGAATGTTATGGAAAATTGCGTTGCAGCGGAAGATCCAACAAGCAATTCAATTGAGATGTAAGTGAATATATTCTCCGTTTCAATCAGTGCTAATTCCCATATAAACGCGTTTTGAAAATTATTTTCTATTGTTTCTCGTTTCGCATTTTGTTTCTCTATCCAATTCAGAAAATCATATTAAGTTTAACTTATCGTAGGTTTTTATTTACTGGCTGTTCCCTCATTTATATATATATATATATATATATATATATATATATATATATATATGATGAATAAAACCACGAAGGAAAGGAAACACAGAATGGTGCTCAAGCGCTATCGTCTAATGATATCATCAGGAACACTGAAGTACATAGAGTTACAGCCTATATATAGGCTACAGAAAAAAGAATATATATATATATATATATATACACAATAAACGGAGAAATAAAAAATAAAATTAAAAATTAAACATTAAAGGATTGTGGGAGGAGCATACAAATTTGTAAGGAAAAACTACCGATTTTTAGCACAAGATCAAATGAATTGTTTCCAACCAATGTTATAGATAATTAAAAAAAAAAAAATACAAATTTATACTAGAAATCTGCCCGGGTTTTAGCACTCTGCCCTTCTTGTTTAAGGTTCGATGTATATAAAAATAAATTGAAAAATAAAAGTTATTAGAGTAGCATACAAGTTTACCAAAGATTTAGCGTTCTACCCTTCTTATCTAAATCTGTTCTGAAAGGATTCAAAACAACAGGATCGAGTTGAAAAAGACCTTTGCTTATGTTGAAGTTATTTGTAAGTTGGATAATGGCAGACTCAAGAATATTTCTATTAAAATGTTGCTAGAGTGAAATAAAACTGAAGCATTATTCCAATCAATACAGTGGGATAACTCTGACAAATGGACAAAAAGGGCACTGGACGACTGTCCTGTTCTAACGGAATATTGATGCTGTTTTATACGTGTGTGCAAATCCTTTCCCGTCTGACCTATGTAAAAGGAATGACATTGTTTATAACCAATTTTATAGATAATGCCTGAATTATTGGTAGGGCTATTTTTTACTATATTTTTCACAATATTGTTATATGAAAATACTACATTAATATCCAGAAGTTTAAGTACATTAGCAATGCCTAAAAAGCCCGGGAAAAATGGAAGTACTAAAATATTTTTTGACAAAGTAGGAGTGTTATTATTCACACGATAGAAAGTTCGTTTTGCCTTGTTGAGACAAGATTCCATAAACGCAGATGGATAACACAGATCACTTCCAATACCGTTGATTTTTTCTAATTCGTCATCGATGTATTCCGGACTGGCGATCCTAAGGGCGCGGAGAAACATTGAAGAAAATATGGCCTTCTTAGTGGGGGTGTCATGTCCCGAGTAAAAGTGTACGTAGGAAAAATTGTTTTTTTTTTTCCGATAGATACTAAACCTAAAACCTGGGCTTTCCCTATGTACACGCACATCCATAAACGGGATTGAGTTGTCTTGTTCCACTTCTAAAGTAAACTTAATGGAGGGGACTTGATCATTTAACTGAAAGAGGAAGTGATCCAGGTCACGATTCATGGGCCAGATACACAAAATATCGTCGACGTACCGCAACCAAGGGATGCCAACCCCCAGGATTCTCGGAATGTAAGTAATTTCGAAAAACTCTATAAAAATATTGGAGAGGAGGGGCGACAAGAGGATGCCCATGGCCATCCCAAAAACTTGTTGATAATACTCGTTATTGAAAGTGAATTTACAGTCTTTGATGCAAAGCTTAATAAGTTCCAAAACAATGTGTGAAGGTAGTGGCAGGTCATACTTATGTTCTTCTGAGAAGGTTTCATTGGTACATTACATTTTATAACATTAAGACAAATTTCACAGATGCATTTTAAAAAGTCAGAGTCGATATTTTTAAGAAACATATGCTGCAATGCCCGATGAAGTCGTTCATAGATTTTTTATTAATTCGCGGTATTTCTTTAGCCTATTCGTCATTCTGGAATATACACGGTTTCACGTTCGCTTGGAAATATATTCGTTCTTAGAAGCACCCTAAACGTGTTTCGCTGGGAAGTTCACAAAGCAAATATACATAACGTTGGTTTGTGGCCTCTTTATAAACCTCCAAAAACTCCTTACGCTGATTCGGGAACATTTGATTGGCTAATACCCCAATTTGTGACACATCTCTACGTTGAGCGAATAAGACTAGATATTGCGTATTTAGTGACACATCGCGCATGTATCTATTTTTGAAAAATAGATTCTGATTGATTAAGAACACGCTTATGTTAAGATGGTGGGAAAATACTGTAAATGTCTCGGCAAACGTTTAATCCATCTCCAACATGAGGTCGTCAATTACGATGACTGTATGCTCATTTCCCTTTAACGAATTAACGTCATAGACCCCCTTGTGGAACAAAACATCATCTTGGTACTCGTTGAACACTGATTGGTATGTCGAAAAGCACCATATAACTTTATGCACAAATTTTGAGAACATTTCCCCCTTTTCTTTAATGATTTTAAGCATAAACACCGTTTTACCACATGCTGTAGGTCCAGATATGATATATGTGGATGGGCTCGTGAACCTGAATTTTTCTACAGATTCTATTTCTAACACGTCACACCCCTATGTCGGTCATTTACAAAATATTACAAATAACGAGTGCTGCTCCTTATATTTTGTTTTCTTCTTCCACAGAACCGTGAATGACGACAGTACCCACCCCCGCCGATGAGCCCTCACCGGCGACATCTGTTGCACGTTCAAAGCGGAGGTGTGATGACGAATCCTCCACGTCAGGTATAAAGCATTCCAGGGTTGTTGGGAACGTCGGTAATAGAACCTCAACCCTCAACGTCTTATGCAACAAGCCCCACAGTAGGGCCTTCTGCCAATATGCCCTCTTATTCATCCTTCACAGCAGCTTCCCGTTCTGTTGAATCTGCAGTAATAGAGCCTCAACCCTCAACGTCTTACGCAACCAATCCCACAACAGCGTCTTCTCCAAATATACCCCCTTGTTCATCCTCCACAGCTGCTCCCCATTCTGTTGAGGATGGTATAACATTCGAGTTGGTGCGCACCACAACCCCAACCCCAGCCTTGACTAGAAATCGGTATATAGTCAGGGTTGATCCTAGATCCGTGTATAACAACGATATTGAACACGGACTACGTCGCGGGATAGAGCGTATTGTAGAGTTTGCCCTTCAGAACGGCGACGAGCGTGAAGTCAGGACGAGGCTGTCCTTCGGATTCGGGTCAGATGACGGTGATGCAGATGATTTTTGGGTAGTCGTACTATTCAGGCGTTTGGCGGCTGAAGATGTAGAGTATATATTAGGTCGTATAATGCAGGCCTCACAAAGTAGTATAGCCATCAACATGGACAACTTTACGGTAAATATTGACCGTGTATTCCGTGTTGGGGGTCGTAGTGCCACACCGTATACTCTTAACTTCAATTCTCAGGCTATTTATAGACGGCATATAAACGTCGATCGTGGTTGCGGCTTTATAGCAGTAGTCTTAGCACGTATGTTTACTGTACTAAATAGGTCCGAGCAAATTTGGCTGCCTACGGTAGTGGAGCGTGCCCGTAAACTAGCTGTAGACTGTGAACTTGAGTTTGACTGTAATATGGGTCCTGAAGAGCTGAGAAGGGTAGAACAGGAAATGAATGCTCGTATAGTTGTATTTGGACTGGATGATCGTCGTAGAACTGTGTATGTTTTTAAAAGCAGTGTGAGAGATCGTACAAGACCCCTACTTATTTTAGGACTGTCAGGTACAACATATCTCCCCATCCGTAATATAAGGTGCCTTTACGCGAGTTATGACAAAAGTCGAAAATATGGACGACATCATGATTTGTGTAAGGGTGTCTCGAGTTTGCGGATGATATAGTGAAACATTGTAAAGAATGTCACATGGTATGTGAGCAGTGTAAAAGCCAAATGTGAAAGCCGTGTAGTTGAAGCTGAGAAGAGGGATTGTAATGTGTGTAGACGCACATTTTTCAATAATAACTGTTTTGAGTTCCATAAATCAATTGGCACGTGCAGGAAAATGAGAATCTGTGAATGTGGTATGTTTCACATGATGGATAATTGGGGAAAGTTTCCACAAATGTGAGAAATTCACTGCTCTACATGCCATGAGAAATATAAGGCGGATGGTGTAAAGCATGTATGTTATATGAAAGACGCCAAGCCTAAAAACAACCCTTGTATAACTGTGTACTACGATATAGAAACATACACGAACGCTGAAACCAAAGAGGTATTCCACATTTACTTGTGAGTCAGACTATCTGTGATGAGTGTATGGAGATCGAGTGTGATGAGTGTCACAAATGTGGTAAACGGACAAACGTTTTTAAAACGAATGTCCACGATAGCCCTGTAAAACTATTTGTGTCCTATATTGTCAAGTTAGCGGACAAGTTAAAAAAATGACTGTATATTCTCGCCCATAACGGGCAAAATTTGACACACAGTTCCTTTATAAGGAGCTGCTTGAGCACGAGTCCTTTGAGATATTTACAGGTGATCCATTGAAAAGAGGCAACAAAATAATACCGATGCAAATAAGAGGTAATGTACAATTTAAAGACACTTTATTATTCACACCTTGTAAATTAGCAAAGCTACCCAAGGTGATGGGTGTAGCAGCTGAGGTTTCCAAAGGATACTTCCTTTACACATTCCTCACTAGTAAAACTTCAAATTACGTAGGACTACCTCCACCCAAACATTACTTTAACGATAATTGTATGAGCGCAGATGAACGTGAAGATTTTGATCTATACGACAACAGTTTTAATGAACGTATTCCTTATAATATAGCTGATGAATGTGAGCGTTATTGCGTGAATGCTGTGCGCGTGCTTAGAGTATGTTTCCAGGCCTTTAGAAGGATGTACATATGCCGTTTCAAATGCGATCCGCTGCAAGTCGCAACTACCATCGCCTCATTATGTTTTACGGTGTTCAAGAATAACTTCATGCCTAAAGATACCTTAGCCATTATACCCATAAACAACCACCGCAGTTTTGGGCGCAAGGCTATTTACTGGCTCATACACCTACAGCAGTAGACAGGTGTATACATAAAGCATTCCCGCAACACGGGTGAAGTACCCATTAAGGTTAATGGCCGTGTTTTTTGGGTTGATGGTCTAAGTGAAAACCGTGTCACTGGCGAGAAGACTGTGTATTCCTTTAACGGTTGCTGGTAGCATGGATGCCCCCGTCCTGAGTGCGGAATCGCAGGAAATATCCACGGTAGATCTCCTGCCGACTGTCTTGCGTGGACGCGCACCCGCGATCACTTATAGGGTCCCAGTTCACTCACAAAGTCTTGTGGGAGCATGAATATGATGCACGGATGGAGACAGAGGGGCGTACCGTGAAGAAATAAACACGATCAAGCGTTCAATGGTACTGGATCCTCTCAAATGCGGTGATAGCTTGTTCGGAGGCGTACAAATCCCTTCAAGCTATACTTTCCACCTACGGAGGCGTGAAACTCCACTACGATTTCTGTTCTTTATACCCCTACGTGATGAAGAACAATCCGTACCCCGTAGGTGCGCCTGAAAAAATGGTGGGTCCTAACCTACCCTCCATCAACGAGTTTCAAGAAATTTGAATGGGTACTATTTGGCCTTTCTTTCGTAGACGTGCTCCCCCCTCGCGATTTATGGATGCCGATCTTACCCGTCGTTATAGATCACAAACTCATGTTTCCCCTGTGCGTGAAGTGTGCAGAAGAGAACAATGGTGATTTGGCCATACACCCACCAGCGTAAGATCAGAGGTGTATACACAAGCCCTGAGCTGGCCCTAGCCGTTCGCCATGGGTATAGAATAATGAAGATACATGAGGTGTGGAGGTTTCAAAGCTACCCAACCTTTTCACACCATATATAAACGCGTTTTGAAGGACAAGGTTGAGGCGTCAGGATATCCGCGGGGGTTGAAACCGAAGATGAAAAAACGTCTTATATTCAGCGTTACCGTGACCACGAAGGTATACAACTTGATCGTACCCAAATTGTAAAGAATCCTGGCAAGCGCTTTAGTGCAAAATTGTGCCTAAACAGTCTTTGGGGAAAATTTGCACAGAATACCGGTAAAGGGAACGTTCATTTGGCGCAAAGTTATAGTGAAGTCTGGGATTACGCCAACGCACCCGATAAAGAGGTCATGGAGATTGTGAATGTAGGTAATACTTACATAATAAAGTACAACAATACTGAATTGGCCACAGATACCTCACGGGTTACAAACATTCCTGTAGCCAGCTTCACAACAGCCTAGCGCGCATCAAACTTTGGGGCCTATTGCATTCTCTTGGGCGGCGGGTTTTGTATGCCGATACAGATAGCGTGATATTCACAGCGAGGAGGGGTGAATACATGCCTGCTATTGGGGAGTTCCTCGGTGAGCTAACTGACGAGATCAAGGATGAGTATGGGGACAACGCATACGCCGACTCGTTTGTGTCAACAGGGCCAAAACCTATGGGGTACGGGTGAGGATAGGGATGAAACGAAGTATATCGTGAAGGCTAAGGGTATCACGCTTAACCAAGCGAATCGGCGGGTCGTCAACTTTGATTCGCTGAAGGAGCTAGTGTGCTTGGAAGATGATGAGAGGGTCGGCCGCCCCAACTGACTGTAGGCACCCACAATTTTCGGGCGCAGAAGCTGGGGCGTGAAGGAACTTAGGGGTACAAAGGTGTGCCGTAACACCTACAGGAAACGCTACCAGGTGCCTGGTACCTATGACACCGTGCCCTTTGGATACCATAATCTTTGATATGTCTATTGCTAACTTAATTATTACACGTATTTGTTAATATATATACACCTGAATATTTCGTTTATTAAATAAATCATGTTTCAACTAGCGTTTTACTGTGTTGTGTGTGTGTGTGTGTGTACAGTAAAAAGCTAAGCCCGCCCACTGTAAGACCGGCACGTGATCATGCCGCAACCTGGGCTACCCTGCGTGCTCAGTTGACCTCTGTATACCCTTGAGCTCAGACGTGTATTCTCTCGCATAGAAGAAAATAGTAATGTCTACCTTTAATATCGCGTGTTCAACATTTATGAAGTGGTATTCTGCTAAGTGCGTAGATGTAGTGGATACTGAAAAACTCCCTATTCCCGCCTCCTTTGCCTCTTTTAAGGCTGCAGTGAATCGTTCGAAGGTTCAGGCTATTCAAATACTCTACGGATATTTTGGCGAGGGGGTTGTAGGATTTCGCAGTACAGACGATGTACTGAAGTATGTTATAGAACTAAGCTTTATAAAGGCTCATATATACCGCGCGGTAGAAAAAGCAACACGCGCAAAAGATAAACAACAGTTATGGGTAGTGAGTCTTGTGGATGAGTGATGTGATAAGCGGTATTATATCATGTTACACCATTATAACCTAGCGTTGCATATATGCAACGCAATATTTATCCCTAAAAATACAAATTTAAAAAAAAAATTAATTCAGGATTTAATGGGTTAATGATTTAAATTAAAATTTACATTTTAAGATGGAGATAGCAGAAAGAGCAAAAGAAAGGGCAGAAGAAACAGCAGAAGAAACAGAAGAAGAACGAAAGGAGAAGATTGTAGACAATAATCGACCAGGGAAGTACTCAGGGGGGGGGGCGCTAGACAGAAGATAGGGAGTGCTGGAACGCCCATTTCTCCTGTCACTGTCCTCCTTTGCAGTCCAGCATGCTCTCAAACACACACTTCTCTCCCTAATCCTCACTACATACACATGCATCTTACACACTACATAATCTTTTCAAAACTTAAAAAAATTGGCATCAACTTCAAGAGCCTCGGAGTCCCCTTGGGAGGGGACCATAAATGTCCCCACTTCTGGTTCCCCCGCTGCCGATACCGCCCATTCGAGATGTTCTGGACCTCTGTCTGATTCGCTTTTCACAAACTTCTGCAACATTCGTGGCCTTTACTCAAATTTTTAATCTGTTGAACACCACTTCTCCTCCTCTAAACCCCATCTTCTTTTCCTCACTGAAACTCAGGTGTCTGGGGCGACTGACAGCAACACCTTTTCTGTACCTTCTTACTTTCTCTATACTCATTTTCACTCCAAATGTGGATGTTGCGTATACTGTATGTACGCAATGACATAACTTGTTCTTGTATTCCAGAACTCGAATCTTCCGAATTCTACACCCTCTGGCTACGGCTTACTTGACATTCTCAAACTAAATACATCTGCGCTGTTTATCTTTCTCCTAATTCTACTGACTATCCAAAATTCTTTGACTATCTCACTTCCAAATTGGAATACATTCTTCTCACTCTGCCTTTGCTGAAATCTCCATTTCAGGAGATTTTAATGTTCACCACCACCTTTGGCTTTCCTCTCATTTCACTGACACCCCTGGGGAACTAGCTTACAACTTTTTTATCCTAAATGACCTAGAGCAGAATGTACAGCACCCTACTCGTATCCCCGATCGCCTTGGAGATAGGCCCAACATTCTGGATTTATTTCTTACCTCTCATCCTTCTTCTTAATCTGTGAAACTTTTCTCTTCGTTGGGCTCCTCCGATCACAAACTTATGTCTGTTTTTTGTCCTATCGCCCCAATTCGACCTTTGGATCCTCCTAAGAGGAGACGCCTTTGACATTTCGGCCTCGCTGATTGGGAGGCCCTTAGGCAGTACTTCTCTGATTTCCCATGGAATGATTACTGGTTCCGTGGCCGGGGCCCTTCTGAGTGTGCAGAGCGCATCACAGAGGTGGTTCTCACGGTCATGGAGGCGTACATTCCATATTCTATTCCTACTACAAATGTTAAAAAACTTGGTTTAACTTTACTTGTTCTAATACTATCCGCAACAGAGAGGAGGCTTTCAAAAGGAAGGTACCGTCGCCATCCAACTCCTGACTCTCATTCAACTTATATTTCTTCCCGGAATCGTGCAAAATCTGTTCTTCGATTGGCCAAAACTTCATTCATCCGACAAAAATGTGAAAATCTATCCAATTCTAATTTTTCTCACTCTTTCTGGGATTCAGCTAAAAACCTCTTCAAGAACTTTACTTCCTCTTCTTTCCCTCCTCTTTTCCATTCCGACGGCACAGATGCCGTCTCTTCTTCTGACAAAGCTGAACTCTTCGCTCAAACTTTCACTTACAATTTAACGTTGGACGATTCTGGTGCTGTTCTTCCATCTCTTACCCCCTCTGGCTTTATTATATCTGAAATTAAAATTTCTTCTAATGATGTTTTTTCTGCCCTATCTGCGCTCAACTCCAGGAAGGCGTATGGTCTTGACGGTGTTCCTTCTGTTGTTCTTAAGAACTGTGCTTCTGTGCTGAGACCCTGCCTAGGCAAACTCTTTCGTCTTTGTCTTTCATCTGGTACTTTTCCTTCCTGCTGGAAGTTCGCTTTCATTTAGCCTCCCCCAAAGAAGGGTGACCGGTCTCAACCCTCCAACTATCGTCCAATTCCTTTGATTTCTTGCCTTTCCAAAGTTTTTGAATCTATCCTTAATAGGAAGATTCTTAAACCCCTTTCTTCTCACAATCTTCTTTCAGATCGTCCGAATGGATTCCTCAACGGACGATCTACTGGAGATCTTGCACAGCTCTCTGATATAGGTAGCGGTGTCCCTCAGGGTTCAGTGTTAGGCCCATTGCTATTCGTAATCTATATTAACGACAAAGATGTAGGCTTGACCAGTAACGTGTCAAAATTCGCGGACGATACTAAAATAGGCGGTAAAGTTCTTAACGTGGATGATAGAAATAGGCTCCAAGACGATGTAAATAGGATTATGGAGTGGACGGATAAGTGGCAGATGCAATTTAACGTAGACAAATGTAAAGTTTTGCATATAGGTTCTCGTAACAATAATTACACGGTCAAGATGGATGATAGACAGTTAGCGAGCGTTGACGAGGAAGTAGATTTAGGCGTACGCGTATCTAAGGATTTAAAAGTTAGGAACCAGTGCCTGGAGTCTTGCGCAAAAGCTAATAGGATGTTAGGCTTCATAGCGCGTAATTTCGAATTTAAATCGAAGAATATTATATTGCCACTTTACAAGTCCCTAGTCAGGCCTCACTTAGAATATGCCGTTCAGTTTTGGTGCCCGTATTTGCGTGAGGATATTGATAGGTTGGAAAGGGTTCAGCGACGCGCCACGAAACTAATTCCGTCACTATGCAACACGTCTTACGAAGATAGGATTAAAGAGTAAGACTTGCATTCACTCGAAACTAGGAGATTAAGCGGGAGCTTATGAAAGTTTTCAAAATCGTTAATAAAATCGATAACATAAATTTTAAGAAATTGTTCATTTTCGATAATAACAATACTCGTAATAACGGATTTAAATTACGTGGCAGACGTTTCATTACTAACATCGCTAAAAACTTTTTTACGTTTAAAGTAATTGATAAATGGAATAATCTTCCCGTGTCCGTCGTGAACTCTACCAGCGTTAATATGTTTAAAAACCGTTTAGATAGGCATTTTAAAAATATTAACTTCGTTCAAAATAATAAAACAATTAGCAACAGGAGCTCTGGGGCTAATGGTTGAGGTTTGAGTCTGTTGACGAGTAATGCCAGCTTCTGACATGCCAGCGTGTGATATGCCAGCAACAAAATTATATTAAAAAAAATTAGACTAACACGAACTTAGATGAGGCTCGTAGCGTAAACTAACCCACTTTTTGTTATACTCTTCATACTTTTTACTTTTTCTCTTTTCTTATCCTCTCTTTACTTGCATGTCTGTAGTTTGCATGATATGATAGTGTTTGAGTTAAGAATGTGTTTGCATGGATTGTAAGCGTTCTTATTTTACTTCTTTTCATCTTTCACCCCTTTCCTATTCTCTTCGACTATTTTTCCGACTTGTTGGCAGTGGCAGGCGGATGATGATGGTGAGTCTTTCTCTCTCTTTTTCTGAATGAATGTTAATCCACGAATGATAGGTTTTGCTACTTAACCCCTTATTCTCTTCTTTTAACCCCCTGCCCTCTTCTTTCTCCCGGGCTAACCTTAGAGTGGATCTTAGGGTCTTTGTTAGCCTTAGCTTCTGTAGATCTGTAGGTCCTCCTTTCGGTATTTCGGTGAAACTTTTGCTATTGCACTTGAGATATCCAAAGTTTTTGATAGAGTCTGTCACAAATCTTTAATTTCCAAACTGCCCTCCTTCGTTTTCTATCCTTCTATCTTTGCCTTCATCTCTAATTTAATTTCTGGCCGATCTATATCTGTGGTTGTAGATGGCCACCGTTCTTCTCCTAAAGCTATTAACAGTGGTGTTCTTCAGGGTTCTGTCCAATGTTCCCTCTAAGGTGTGCGCGTGTGCGCGCGCACACGCGTTGTGAAACCCGCGCACACAGCAAAATCAAATACGCACTCGCACAGGCTCAAGCGTATCATGAGTCGCGACAGTAAATGAAGTAATTTAAAAAATTTCAGTTTAATGAATTCTATAAAGAACAAATTAAGAAACCGCTTGAAAGAAAATCATTTGGACATGCTCATGCGAATTAAAAGTTACCTGAATGATGACGGTTGTATTAATCTTCATAGAGTTTATTTGGAATGGGCAAATGCTAAAGATCGTAGGGAGAATTCATAATCATACTTAAATGAAAGGCACTTTCATTTAATGTTATTTTGATTATATTTTATTTTATTGAATTTTATTATTTTTTTATTTTATTCCCATTTTGCGAATGAATAAAATCATGTATTAATCTTGAGTCTATTTTAAATTGCTAAATGCTAAAAATTGTTTTGAGAAATGATAACTAAAATAGTCATTTTCAATTAATGTTATTTTTATTTTATTTCTTTATTTTGTTGAATTTTATTTTACTATTTTTTATTTTATTAATATTTTTAGAATGGATAAAAAGCTTTAATTTTTAAGAATATATAATATTGTAAACAGTTTTTTAATATCCATTTAATAGTGCCGTAATGATCAAGCTATCACCTTATGGAAATAATATTTATTAAATATTTAATATTTATATATATTTAATTTTGAAGATAATAGCACTCAGAAAAGTTTGCACAATTTTTCACCATGAATCTAAATGTATGCCCAACGAAAATTTCTTGCGCACACGGACTAAAAAAAATTAGAGGGAACATTGGTTCTGTCCTGTCATTCACTCTTTTAATTTTATTTATTAATGATCTTTTAATTCGCTATTCCTGTCCTATTCACTCCTATGCCTATGATTCCACTCTTCACTTCTCCACCCGCTTCCCAAAGCTTCTCTCACAGCATTCGCTTCAAGATTCGCGTAAGCCGGCTGATCTTTCTGCTACATCTGATTGGGGCAGAGAAAACCTTGTGGCTTTTAATTCCTCAAAAACTCAGTTCCTCCATCTGTCTACTCGTCACAATCTTCCACACGACTATCCCCTTACCTTCAGTAACACACAACTCAATCCTTCCTCTTCTCTTAACATTCTTGGGGTTTCCTTTTCTCGTAATCTTTCCTGGAAAGATCACATATACTCTCTTTCTAAGACAGCTTCTAAGAGGTTAGGTGTGCTGTACCGCCTCCGCGGTTTTTTCACCCCCACTAAGTTGCTGTATCTGTACAGGGGTCTTGTTCGTCCTTGTATGGAGTATGCTTCTCATGTGTAGGGTGGTTCAACCCACACAGCCGTACTTGATCGGGTGGAATCAAAGGCTTTTCGTCTCATCAATTCCCTGCCTCTTACTGACTATCTTCAATCTCTCTCTCTTCGCTGCAATGTTGCCTCACTCTCTCTTTACTATCGCTATCATAACGGACATTGCTCTTCTGAACTCTCTAACTGCATGCCTCCTCCTTTAAGGAGAGCACGCATTACCAGTTTCTACACTTTCTCATTCCTATTCTGTCCATCTATCTAATGCAAAGGTTAATTGGTATTTTCAGGCTTTCATTTACTCATCAGGTGAACTCTGGAACAATCTTCATCAATCCATCTTTCCTCCTGTCTATGACCTCCCATCTTCCAAACGCCAATTGTCTAAGCATCTCGAAAACCCCGATCCTTGATTTTGGCTCTCTTCTTCTTCTATGAGAAGGGCGCTTTTGCGGGCATTTGCCCTTGGCCCCTCCTTCATACATAAACAAAAGAAGAGGTCGTCAAACCGAGAGAGATAAGAAACACTTAGAGCTCGTCAAAGAGCATAAAATTTAGCCAAAAGAAGAGATTGGAATATGAACGCATTTTAAGAAGAATCGAAAATGAGACTCAGGAGCAGATTGAAGTAAGACGACGTTTAGATGCAGAAATTCATGCAAGAAGCAGAGCATATAGAAGAAAGGTACAAACACAAATTACTACAATCTATACCAACACCTGTGATGAATCAGCAATAGAGCAACACAGTTGTGGTCCAATGAACGATGTTTGCAAGCTTTTTAATTCGTTAAATTTTAAAGCTGTAAGACCTTCAGAGTTGTCGCTTGGAGAGTAGTGCAGGGAATTTGAGGAATTAGAAAGGAAAGGAAAACTGATTTAATGTACCAAAAAGTTAAAGACATAAATAGCTGGAAAAGAAGTAGCTTAGGAGTGCGAGAAAGAAAGGGGAGAAATGGAGAAAAACTGAAAAGACCAGAAGATATAATGAAGAGATGGAGTGAATATATTGAAGAACTCTATGATAAAAAGAACAAACCTAATAACATCGAAATGGAGGAAGCAGATGAGGTGGAAGTAGATTGTATGGGACCGGACATATTGGAAAGAGAAGTAGAGATGGCTGTAAAAGACCTAAGAAATGGCAAGGCCCCAGGACCAGATGATGTACCAGTAGAACTTCTGAAGTCTTGAAGGTGATGCTAGAGAGGAGGTGAATGTTTTGTGCAGAAACATGTATGAAAGTGGAGACTGGCCTGCTAACTTTATGAGAGTCTCTATGATTACTATCCCCAAGAAACTGAGAGCCACCAAGTGTTCAGAATTTCGAACCATAAGCTTGGTCAGCCACGCATCAAAAACAATGCTAAGGATACTAACCAGAAGACTAACGAACAGAGCTGAGCAGTACATTGGAGAGGATCAGTTTGGATTTAGGTCAAAATGTGGAACAAGAGAAGCTATTATTATTATGAGAATGATGAGAAAGAGTGCTGGAACATGATCAGGAAATGTTTGTTTGTTTTATTGACTTTCAAAAAGCTTTTGACAGAGTCCAATGGAGGAAGCTAATGGGAATATTGAAGAATATTAATGTTGACTAAAGGGACCGTAGGCTGATAAAAATCTATATCTTGGGCAGACTGTGAATGTTAGAGTTGCATGAGGAGAATCGGAGCCTGGATTGGTTGGGAGAGGGGTCAGGCAAGGATGCTCCATGTTCCCCGTGTTATTTAACATCTATGCGGAAGCAATGATAATAGAAACACTCTCAGATCTGGAAGAGGGAATCAGAGTGGGAGGTAAATTGGTCAAATCTGTAAGGTTTGCAGATGATAAGGCATATGTTTGTAGTATTGAGGAAGGATGCAAAGAATGATCAATAGCTTGACAATAACGGCGGAAGGATTCAGAATGAGAATTAATGAGACCAAGACAAAGATAATGAAAATTGCAAGAAGGAAAGGAGCACAAATGAACCTAACGATAGGCAGTCGGACCTTAGAAGAAGCTGAGCAGTTTAAATATCTGGAAAGTTTATTAACCAACAATGGAGATTGCAATAAGGAAGTAAGATCTAGAATTGGTATGGGTAAGGTAGCTTTTGAGAGACAGAAAAGACTACTTACAGGTAAACTCAACTTGAAGCTGAAGAAAAAGTTAGTAAAAAGCTTGATATGGAGTGTGATACTGTATGGAGCAGAAACATAAACATTGAAAACAACTGAAAAGAAACTCCTGGAAAGTTCTGAAATGTGGATTTGGAGAATGCTAAAGATAAGCTGGAGGGAAAACCAAAGTAATGAGGAAGTACTGCAACAGGTGAAGGAGGAAAGAAGACTCATGAAGGTGATGAGAGAAAGACAAGAAATGGATCGGTCATGTGTTGAGAGGAGAAGGATTGTTGAAGGAGGTGATAGAGGGTAGATATGAAGGTAGAAGGCCGAGGGGAAGGAA
Source organism: Bathynomus jamesi (assembly GCA_023014485.1). Lineage (NCBI taxonomy): Eukaryota > Metazoa > Arthropoda > Malacostraca > Isopoda > Cirolanidae > Bathynomus > Bathynomus jamesi. The sequence goes on along the minus strand of JAJOZX010000245.1, from coordinate 1,380,346 downwards.
AAGGAAAGCAATGCTGGATGATTTGAAGGTAGGCAGGAGCTACCATGAGATGAAAAGGATAGCTCAGAATAGAACACTTTGGTGGGACACATGAGTTGGACCTGCCTGATAGGCAGAACACGATGGATGGATGGATGGAAGACCTTCAGGTGGAAAATTCATAAACTGCTCTCACAAGGGAAAAGTAAGAATGCCACCAAGGGCGGAGTGAAACACAACTTTTTATTTCAAATTTATTTGCCTCACTTGTTTTATGGCGTATTATAACATAAAAATGATGTATTCAGTCATTTAATGTTTGTAACTCAAACCATCTCTCGCATTTTTACATGAAAGCAAAATGGCCATCAGCCGGTTGTCCATAAATAAAAATATGCTCATAACATTAAAACTAAGTGTTCTATCAAAAAAATATAATTGAAGCAAAAAGCTTTATAATGCAAAACTGTACTTAAAAAACACCATTGTGCATACTTTGTATTGAAATAAAATTGTATCTGATCTCGGTTGGATGCCGTAAATCAATTACATTTGAATGCGATATAAAACCGATCATCTCAAATATTATTTTTTCAGGAGAGGCATCAAATCCTTTTTGGTTTCAAGTGAGGGAAGCAGAGAGCGACTTTTTATTCTTGACCTAATAAATCCGTCTCTTGATTCCTGTGATATTAAGGATGTTGATGCATCTGTAACCAACTTCACGGCTCTTTCGACGTTCTGTGTGTGAATGAGGTATTGCTCAACTTTGAAACATTTTGTTTCGTACTCAAGCAATTCTTCATCACACAATTTAGAAGTGAGAGGTGGTTCACTGATATCAATCCTATCCCAGAAGATGATGCCTGTCCAATGTGATGCTTTGAAGATCAATTCTGGTACTCTAAATTCTCTGATTTTCCTTGTATTGGCTTCCTTACACTTTCTTGTCTGTATTATTCGATCGATTGCAACTTTGCGCAGCTTTTTCTCACTATCTGACAGCATTGATAGAAGACTATTTTCTGAGTGAGCAAAATAGGCATTCCGTGATATATAAGGTTGGACAACTTTTTGTATATGTTGAGGAAACAGGTTGAACCTTTTTATCAAATGAAAGATATGTCTGGGCCCATCAGGCAGATACGGTTTAAATTTTATATTGAACCAGTTAGGACCATAGTTTGTAACTATGAACAGAACAAGGCTACGTAACTCTCTGGAGGGATTCTTTTGGGAGACATAATAAAGACATAGTCTGTTAGCTAGAGTTAACCACCTAGAGTTGTTAAGGGGACCAGGATTGAGTTTCTCTGGGCTTCCGTCAACATATCCCTCTCTTATGGACCCAATTATTCTGAACATGTATCATTACTTAAATCTTCTATGCGCTCATCTGTGAGAACTGGGATGCTATCGGCCCCATCCGCAATTGGGGGGTAACTTTACCACAGGCATTTCATGGCAAATTTTAAGAGTATTAACAATAGATCCACTGAATGATCTTGGCCCAATTGTTTTCCCGTCGTATCGCTCAAACAGATGCCTTAAGGGAAGTTCATTTGTATGTAACATACAAATGCTCCATTGCAATGGTCGGTTAAGCTTCTGCTCGATGAAGTGGATTATGCCACCTTTAGACCCAGTGTTGACATTCGTACTGTCGCACCCTATCACCTGGAGATTCTGGTCTAGTGTTCCAGTTCTTCTTTGAATATTCTTGATTCTTTTGGACAAACACAATATGTTTTCCTTTACATCCGCTTTTTCAGTAGCCAAAATCTTGGTGCAAAACGAAGTTGCATTTACAGGCACAAATGTCAAAGAGTTCTACCAATGATTTTTTGAAAAATTCAGCAAGCTTCGCACTGCTTTTGGATCGATTGAGTTGCGTAACCTTGTCGATAAAGCGTTTCAGCTTGGTAATTATGGATTTTTTACTCATTGAGGGTATTGATGAACGTTTCCACACTTCGACCAATGCTTCTGCTATCGTTTCGAGAATATCATTATTTGTCAATTTTGCAGATGAACCTTCCTTCAGTGGAAGAAAATATCTCCCAACCTGCATATTAGAAGGTAAGACATTATGTGGCAATTCACTTGGAATTCCGAACAGAAAATGTTGCTTCACCGACTGTCTAGTTAGTAGAGATTTTGCCATATTTAGATCTGAGGTTAAAGTTCTACAGAAATATCACATTATGAAAATCTGAAAAAATACAAAACACGGAATTAGTTAAAACAAATTATATATAACCTCTAAAACTAAAATGTAAACATATTTTACTCATTAGTCTTTGTAGCCACCCATGCTACAATATGCACCATGCGGCTCCTACCCCCATCCCTTATCAACCATATACAAGATGTCATTGACCTCGAGTAAGACTGATGTTTAGATAAGCGTCTGTGTGTTCTTAAGTAGTTGGTGATTAGTAAGTACCGCTTGTGTTGTGTGAATATATTTACTCGTTATCATAGTTATTACCAAATAACGCACAATATAACACGATATCTTCTCTCAAAAACCGATAGATATTATACTAGGTGTCTTTAAAAATATGACTTTCCGCCATTTTGTTTTCGGCAAAAATGCGGCGGGTGGAGGGCCCTAAAAAGAAAATATTATCTTTTTAGAACTTCTAGAGGGTCAATACACCAAATCATGAGTGAGGCAAGACGGTTTAATATTTTCCCTCCAACCTAATGCCACCGCGAAGAGAGTTTCCAATGTACTTAAAAGATTTGAGGAGTAATCCAAACAATCCTAGTTTTCAGAATTTCCCAAAGAATATCTGATCGTTTAACAGTGCTCTATCTTTTGGAAGAAAAGTAATATTATTAGGCGGTGATTTTCGACAAGTCTTTCCAATTGTACCGGGAGCATCAAAAACAGAAATTATTGAAGCCTACATTAAAAGTTCACCTTTATGAAAAAGTTTTGAGTTACTGAAACTGCCAATAAATATGAGAACAGAAGGACAAGATGTTTTCAATGAATGGGCTCTAAAAATTGGGGATAGAAAAATTATAAATGTGCATGGATTAACCAATGATGTTGATATTTCCGCAGTATGATAGAAAAAAATGTATTATTAGAGCAATTTACGAAAGTTCTATTGATATCAGAAATGAACACGCATTATCAAAAATATGCAATATTCTACATTTAGTTTTAAGTACAGACCTAGACACTTAACTGATAATATCTCTGCAGGAGACTACTTCTCTACCAATGATCACAGACAAATAACATTTGAAATTAAAATTAATGTTCATAATTCGGAGAGCCTGGAATACGTTTTGGATTTTAAGAGTTAAATTTCGTGACATGAAACTGCAACTTTCGACTCATAATTGGGATGAGACCCTATCGTACGATGATATCAATGGCACATGGACTTCCTTTTATAATTATTTTAAACGTTTAGAAGTAATATCTCATGTTGAAAGAGACTGGCAAAGTCTGTTCAACCTGAATGGTGGAATGCTGAAATTAAATTAGTTTAACGTTAAAAAGGAACGCGTATTTTAAATTTAAAAAACAAATAATTTGTCTGATGAAAATGCTTACCAGCTATGAGAAGGTGGAGCAAAAAATTTATTAGAAAAAGTAAGCGTAACTCTGAACTATATATAGTGAACCAAATTAAATCGAATTCGAAGGAATTTTATAATTATGTTATAAATAAAAAAGTAGCTTCGCAGACTATTGGTTCATTCATAGGCAAGAACAACGAAAAAATTTACGATGACTTACAGATGACGGAAGTTTTAAATAAATTCTTCTCTTCTGTGTTTACTAAGAAAATATGAACAACATTCCTCTTTCCGTAATCATGCTCAGTGATGATTATTAAAAGCTTTACGATTTTACCATTAGTGAAAGCGAAGTGTTCTCAGTCATAGTTAAAATTAATCCAAACAAAACGTCCAGCCTATGATACTTAAAGAAGTGAACTGCGCGATAGTCTCTCCTCTTACGTATATATTTAATAATAATAATAATTATAAATAGTTGCAGCCTGGAGAAGTTCCGCTCGATTGGAAACTTGCAAACATGATGCTAATATTTAAAAAAGGGGCCAAATCACTCCATCGAAATTATCGTTTCAGCCTGACTTCAGTAGTTGGTAAGCTTATGGACACGATCGTTCGGGACACAACAGTTAATCATTTAGAAATTAATAAATTAATCAAAGATTCTCATTACGCCTTTCGAGGTAATCGTTCTTGTTTTACTAATTTGCTCAATTTCTTGAATGATATTGTAAATATATATGGCGAGAGAAAAACAGTAGATATTATAAATATATATTTATTTATATATATTTCGATTTTCAAAAAGCGTTTGATGAAGTGCCACATAGAAGATTATTAGCTAAACTTCATTCTCACGGAATTGATGGTAGTGTTCTCAAATGGATCGAAAACTGGATTAGTGGACGTAAATAAAGAGTAGTCATTAATGGCAAAGCGTCTAACTGGAAAAGTGTAACTAGCGGCGTGCCTCAGGAATCAATTCTGGGACCAGTTCTTTTTATTATTTATATCAATGACATCGACTTGGAAATTAACAGTATAATTTCAAAATCTGCAGATGATACCAAACTAGAGGGACGAACAAAATCAGTGGCAGAACGTTTGCAGATTCAACATATTAATAAATTACTCGAGTGAGCAGAAATTTGGCAAGTGAACTTTAATATTGATAACTGTAAATCGTTGCATATCGGTAGAAACAATGTTAAAGAAAAGTATTTTATGCGCGATAAGACTAGTGTTGCAGAGAAGAAAGATTTAGGTATTATTGTTGCCGACACTCTTAAGCCGAGTAAGCAATGTATCGAAACGGTCAGAAAAGCAAATAGAATCTTAGAACTTATTGGTAGATCGCTTGAGTTTAAGTCGGAGAAAATGTTAACATTATATGATATAATTCCTTAGTACGCCCTCACCTGGAATACTCTATCCAGTTCTGGTCCCCATATTTACCACATGACGTAGACAGAATGGAGAGAGTGTAGCGATGGGCTACTAAGATGATTCCTAGACTAAGAAACAAATCACACGCTGTCCGTTTGGAAACGTTCAATTTATTCTCACTTGTAAGAAAGCGAATTCGTGAAGATTTAATCCAGGTGTTTCAAATGATTAAAATTGTTGATAATATCAACGCCAAGAAATATTTCATCTTCAGGAATGCACACATAACTTGCGGTAATGGTTCCAAATTAGTGGGTAAACATTTTAATTCTAATGAGGAGGGAATCCAAGTGAAAATTCTACAATATTTCTATTCGCTAAAATATGCTTCCAACTGCTTCCAACTTCTTCCAACTTCCAATTCAAAGATAAAGTGAAAATTTTAAAGTACAGAGAAGGGAATCCGAGTGAAAACTCTACATTTTTATGCGCGAAAATATGCTTCCAACTCGGGGTTTAAGACAAAATAAGCAACTAGTTTCTTTTTAAAGGATTTCATCGAATTATTTTGAACTACGCTGGCTGGCAATCTATTCCACAAATCAACTATACGATTGAAGAAAAATGCTTAGGAGCCGTTCACAATTATCAATATTTTCACGAGCGTACAAACCGTACGCTGAGGGGAGGGGATTAAGGGCGGTTGTACACTTTTAGAAACGCAAAAAATGTCGATCCATATCTTTTTCGATTTTGGATTCTGTATTGTCAGTACGTTTCCTTTATTTTAATAGGTCATTTTTTTTTAATTTGAGTGTCAATATTAACTTGTATATCTTTAGTTTTTCAATACAATACATTGTAAAAAAAATCAACATTTTTCTTTGTACACTTTTTGGTGTGAAAGGAGGGGGGTTCTTGAAAAAGTGGACTCTTTGTACGCTTGTGAAAATGTTGATAATTGTGAACGGCTCCTAAGCATTTTTCTTCAATCGTATAGTTGATTTGTGGAATGGATTGCCAGCCAGCGTAGTTCAAAATAATTCGATGAAATCCTTTAAAAAGAAACTAGTTGCTTATTTTGTCTTAAACCCCGAGTTGGAAGCATATTTTCGCGCATAAAATGTAGAGTTTTCACTCAGATTCCCTTCTCTGTACTTTAAAATTTTCACTTTATCTTTGAATTGGAAGTTGGAAGAAGTTGGAAGCAGTTGGAAGCATATTTTAGCGCATAGAAATATTGTAGAATTTTCACTTGGATTCCCTCCTCTGTACTTTAAAATTTTCCCTTCATCTTTAAATTCTTTCCTACCTCTCAACCCTCTGCTTTGCTTTGAGGCTTTCACTTGTCTTTAAATTTTCTTCCTTCTTTTAACCCTCCTTCTTAAACAGGCAGCCTTGTAGGAACCAGCCGGTCTGGTTGCTGTTTGGTGTCCTTTGTATTCCTTTGTAGAATTGTAATTACTCCAAAGAAACAAGGACGTGTTGATATTGAACAACGAAATTTTGAAGCTTATGCCAGGTGAGGTAAAGTTATATGAAAGTGCAGATTCGATAATTAGTGAAGAGCCTGAAAACTTGATGAACTTTGCTGTTGAATTTTTTAATGCACAGACACTTTCTGGAATAACACCACACGAATTTAAATTGAAAGTTGGTTCGTTAGTTATGTTGATAAGAAATTTAAACTGGAAACGAGGACTGTGTAATGGAATGAGGCTAATTGTGAAAGGATTACTCGATAATTTTATAGATGTTGAGATTTTAACTAGGAATAACAAAGGTGAACAAGTTTTTATTCGAAGAACTGATTTGGCGCCGAGTGAAACAAATTGGCCTTTTACGTTGAAAAGACGACAGTTTCCATTAAATTCATCTTTTCTTATAATGGTGAATAAATCACAAGGACAAACGTTTTATTATGTAAGATGTAAGCAGTGTTTTCTCACAGAGAGCTGCATGTTCAATTGACTCGAACAAGCTCAGATAATAATTTGAAGGTATTCGTTGTTGAGGATAAGAAACAAAGAAATTTATTAATAAATGAAAAAGTGTTCACGAGAAATGTAATATACTGTACGACGAAATATTTTGATTGATTTAGTGAGAATCAAAATCAGTAAAATTAAGCAGTAATTTATGAGGAATTTGCAACTTATTTTGACGTATGTAGTTTGGTCTGTTTTGGTATATTTTACAATGTATTTTATGTATGATATTTTGGTTGGGTTTTTCTTTTATGATGGAAGTGATGAACTTTGGTAAACTAAGCTCGCTGAAGGAAGGGCGGGGTCCCAGGGGAGGTTTACAAAACTCCAAACAGGGCCGTTTCCTCCAATAGGCGAAGTAGGCGACTGCCTAGGGCCCCGCTTCAAAAAACTGTAGGAGGCAAAATTTCTGAAGGATACGAAAGGGATTGAATTCGAAACAATCTTTGTATTTATTGAGCGAAATGTTTTTAAAAATGTAAAAATGTTTTTCTTCAAAGTGTGCAGTGTTAATTATGTTTAAAAATAACACTAACTTTCAATAAAAAATTTTATTTTGGCAATGCAAATTTGGCTTATTGTGTGCAATGCTAGTTATAGGCATATTCTTTAATATAAATGAATTATTTATGCCTATCTCTCTCTCTCTCTCCTCTCTCTCTCTCCCTCACACACACACACACCACACACACACACATATATATATATATATATATATATATATATATATATATATATATACACACAAAATCTATATATATATAATGTAATATATATAATATATATATATATATACAGGGCGTCCCAAAAAAATGTATACACAATTTAAATACTTATAAAGGCAGTGTTTATTAAAATACATTTCATTTTCAAAATGTAATAGAATCTACAGACATTATTTAATTGTTTTGTCAACGCCTGTTTTCAAACTGACGTCCGTTCTGGTCCAGGCACTGCTGATAACGCGAAGCAACGGAATCGCAAACATCACGAAACATTTCGTTTGGTATTTGTGTGCATTCTCGTTCAATGGCTGCTCTCAATTCAGCGACTGTTGCAGGTTTTATAGCGTAGACTTTGTCTTTTAAGTATCCCCATAAAAAAAGTCTAGTGGTGTGAGGTCTGGTGAACGCGGAGGGTATTCTACGAAACCCCTTCGTCCAATCCACATCCACATCGTGCCAAGTACCACTCGCAATACTCCACTCTTCGGTCCGGATCATCTTCATTAATAGCATGGACTAATCTTGGAATGTAACTTTTCCATTGACAGCGCTTCAAAATGCGTTGGACAGACGATTCTGAAATTCCTACCTCACGACTCGCTTGCCGCACAGATTTTCTTGGACTTTGGTGATACGTTTCCAGTACTCTTTCTTGCTTTGTGGGGCTTGTCGATGTCCGTGGTCTTCCGGAACGCTTCTTGTGGACATTCTGAACAGTTCCATCGGCTTCAAACTTATCTCTAATTCGAGTGATGGTAAGTCGCGTTGGTGGATCTGTTTGAAACTCCCTCCTAAACTGTCTTTGCACTTCAACTGCGTTTTCACACTTCCAGTAGCATTTTAGAATGAATTTCCTTTGTTCAAAGCTTAGTCTGACTGCCATTATTAATTCTAATGGGTTTAACTTGGAAAGAAAGAAACATCAATTGAGCTATCAGCTGTTAAAGTGTGTATGCATTTTTTTGGGACGCCCTGTATATATATATATATATATATATATATATATATATATATATATATATACACAAAAATATATATATACACACATATATATATATATATATATATATATATATATATATATATATATATATATATATATATATATATATATATATGTCCCGTAGTGTAAACCCTACGGTACAAACGAGTTCGTCTCCGACGAATTGCGTTCTAACATTGAACCCAAAATTCCTTCGTTCTGACATCACAGAGTGTGCATTCTTTCATACGCGGAGTAACCCCATGTAATCCGCAGTAACCCCATGTAATCCGTAGTAACCCCATGTAATCCGTAGTAACCCCATGGAATCCGCAGTAACCCCATGGAATCCCAGTAATCCCAACCTAAATCATTAGATGCGAGGTGCATATGAAAATATGCTCATCGCATGAATTCTTCGATCCCTCCGCGTCTCCATTATTGTCAGCATCACGCGATGCAAGGCAAGCGTCTATAACCACATCAGTCTTTTAACTTTTTTTATTAAATTTTCCTAAAATCTTGACCTATTCCCATAGATAAAGCATAATTGTGTCAACCTATAGACCACCTGACTTCCCCTAACTCAACCTACTCGCATACCAAATTTCAGCTGTCTCTAACGTCTATTTCTCTTTTCCGAAAAAATCACGCAAATTGGTTATCTCGAACATGAGATTCATTTGCGCTCTATAACTTCCTTCTCAATCGATTTCCTTTTGTACGGGTTCGACCTTCCTTTCACGCCGTCCCCCTGGCGCCTCTTGATCCTACAATTATGCTTTATTATCAAAATAAAAATGTAAACTCCACGAAACCTATTTCGATCATGATTGGTTCACCCCCGGAACTCTCCCGAAGTACAATCTTCCAATCGTAGCTGTCAATTAAATTCACCTCCGCCTAAATTTGAATATCGAAAACTATTATAGGCGCTTGCTGTTAGACTCCGCCCGTAAGAGGGTGACCCTTAGTTTACCTCGTCTCCGCCTACCCCAAGGTTTTAAAAACCCCGAGAGCGTCGGTAACGAGGTTCTTTGCTTTCTGACCATCTTCATACCACGCAGACTCTGTGATTTAATTCTGTGATTAATCGTGCAGTGGCACTACCCCCTCCGGATCAAATTAGCTTCCATTTGATAATTGAACTTAACTTCAATATATAAACTTTGCTGCCGATTGCTTTTAAGAAAGAATCAACAGCCTAAATTGTACATTGTGCTTTAGTTAACTGGTTCCCGATTTATCTGTGTATTAAATCTCACCTTAAGAGCTATATAATCTTCATTTTCTTTCGTAGCCAAATTTAATTTAATTTAATTTAATTTAATTTAATTTTAATTTTTTACTACCAAGAGAATTTTGTACTCAAAGTGAATTTAATAAAAAGACTGTTAAATTAAGTTTAGTCGTTTCCATTCACCGCATAAACTCGGTACAACCCCCGTACGGAAGCACTCGAAGGTAATCTTCCGAAACTTTACAACAAATTGAGGTAAGAGTGGGCAGTGAAATCCACACACATTTTTTTGACAAGGCGTGAGCGCCTAGTGCATCCACTGGTGTCGACGTGAGACGCGACACCTCCAAGGAGTTTTTTTTTGGAGTTCTCATAACCCGAGAGTGACGTTGTCCATCATCCTTCGGATACAATTCCGACTCAAACCAAGGGGACCGCCTCCGAAATTCATAGTCCATCGTCGTCTTCTACATTCGAGCGGCCCATTTTGGGACACGTCTCGACATATATATATATATATATATATATATATATATATATATACACACACAATATATATATATATATATAATACATATATATATAATTTAGGTTGATGGAAAAGTGGGGGAGTAAATTTTTTTGTTTAAAATTTTTGAGATACCCTCTCATTTGGTTTGATTTGGTGGAAAAATGATCCTGGGGAAATTTCGGGTCAAAATTCGAATATGTGGAGGTCGCGCCCGCCATTTGAAAATTTGCTGATTTCCATGACACCCACGAGGTACAGCAAGCGTCACGTTACTTTTTTTTTGAGTGGAAGTTCCCCAGGAGGCCTATCATACCACCTTCCTCTTTTCCATTTGTTCATAAAACAGATACAATACAATAGATATTTACAATAGATACATAGAATGGATATACTCGTAAATTTTACTGTTGCGTCAAAGATACGAGAGTTTTCTTAGTTTTGTCAGGAAGCTTCTTCCGATAATTTGATACAACTTGCAGTAGATATTACTTCTGTTGTTCATCATTGGTAATTAATTTGTTATAATCTTCAATTAATTTCACTCCTCTTTCAGCAATATCATTAACAACTTTCATGTGATTCACTACGTTCTTTGCAACCCAATAACTCTCATCGAGAAGCCAATCTTCTACTGGTTTGCTCAAGAACGTTGAAGACAATCCGAGTATACTGAAGAACGACTTTGTGTTAGCAGTTACAAAATCTTCAAGCTGCTTATTGTCAATAGTTTTGATGTCTATTTGTGTCTTCTTTGGAGGATCTGGCTCCGAAGATTTTGTAAGAGCCTCCTTCATTTTTCTTTTGGTGTCAAAGCTGATTTTATCATCAAAGAAAGCCAATGCGATCAACTCTTCTGAGAGATACCACAAATGATTCTTGAATTTTTCTAAAGCAGCATTTGCTAGTTGTTCATTTGTGCTTTTGTAGCTGTGAAGATTCTTGAGAAGACTCAGATCATTTCGTGGAGCACTTGCTGCGCAGGGTGCTGAAAACCAATTCTTAATATAAATTGAAACAGAAAAACAAATTTCTTTTAGATTTCTTTCTTCTATTGCTGTTATTTTGAACTGACTTTTGAACATAAAGATTTTCATCGAATAAATGACTTTCGCCATCCAACGGGCTCTATGATAAGCCCCAGGCTTCCTGAATTTTATTCCAGTCGTTGGAGTACCGCCAAGCAAGATGATTGTCAGTTCCAATAACTCTGTAATCGTCGCGAGGTTGATGTTCATTGATTTTTCTTGCTGCAAAGTTGATGATTTCCTCTTTTTCCTTTTGTGGATAATTTTCTAATTTATCGTATGAAGTTAGATTAATCTTATTCCAGTTTGTTTTGAATCTTTTGAATAACTGAATGTCAGGGCCTGATGAAGCCTGTAATGCAGGGGATACCACTGCTTCCAACATGATTTCAAGGCTATGGTGTCGACAAGGACACCATAACAAATCTTTCTCCATTTTCTGTTCAATTAGGACACAAGCCCCGTTTTTACGACCTGTGTTCGATGCAGTTGTATCGAAACACATGCCTTTTACCTTATCTATTAGATTCCAATCAATGACCGCCTGATGTACTGCATTTGCAGTATCCTTTCCTGTGCCATGATCTATTTTTGGCACTCCAAGCAGTTGATCTTCTCCACTGCCAGAGATTAGGACTGGCAACCGATCAACAACCTCATTCCCAGTAATGTCTTCGAGGAGTTTGCCATCCCAATGAACAATCAAGGGTTTGTCAGCTTGAAATTCTTCTTTCAAGTTTTCACTGAACTTCTTTCTTGATTTCTGTCTTGCCCTGCGAATCGATGAGTAGCTAACATTGTAATTCTCTGGATCTTTTCCAACATTTGCGATCGTTGGAATAATTATTAAAGAGGCTGATCGGTCGCTGATCTTAGCAACATCCAATGAGGAAAGCAGATTTTCATTCATAATCTTGAATTTTTTTCTTGGAAGGCCTCTTTTGGATGTTGAGGGCTGTTCCAGATGTACTTCTTCTTCCGTAGATGCAGGTGAATCACTGCAGGAACTGCTGCTGCTTGCAAGAACAACTTTTTCATCAAATGCACTTGATTCACGTAACCTTTTCTTATCCATTTTTTCATGTCTCTTCGCAGCTTCCTTTCGACGTTTTTCTTCATCCTTATCAACTGCCATCATTTTGCCCTTTCGACCTTCCCTTTGTAGCCGTAGAAACTCTCTCTCTTCTTCGATAGTTATTAACTCGTTAGCATTTGCCTGCGCAATATCAAAGAGTCCATCCAATTTTTCTTTCCATGTATTCTCTTTCTCTATTGAAAACTTCGATTTTTTTCCTTTGCTCTTCTTCAGCCCTTGCCACTCATCATACAGTTTATTTAATTTCTTCACAACATTACATTTCTGGGTTGTTGGTAGTCCTGCTCTCTGCCACACTTCCAATACATCATTAACGGTTGAAGTTAATGCTTCTCTGACGGTTTCATTCTTGACATGTTTATAATTCATGAATAAGGAAATTACTTCTTTCTTTGATGGAAGCTTACTTTGATTCAATTTATCAATTTGTTGACCGATCAGCCAGATATCTGTTGAGCTTCTTGATCTCATTTTCGTCACAATTAAGATAGAGGAAATAGAAGAGAAATTGAGGCGGAGAGACTCACTGATATAGCACCTCTCCCGGACACTGCCACAAGCACACTGCGATACCGATTTCCTTGAACGCTGTTTGCTGTTTGCTCATATACGCATCACCTACCACTCTGCCTGCAGCAAACCTGCACAAAACCTGCAACCTGCAACAAACCTGCAACAAAAATAAGAACAAATTCAAAAAATTTGATTTTACTCTAATTTTTTGTAATTTTCAAATTTTCAATTGGCGGGCGCGACCTCTGGATGTTATTTGTTTGACCTGGAATTTCTCACAGGGTGTATTTGTGACAAATTGGAACAAATGAGGGGGTATCCCTAAAAATCCACGATGGTCATGATTTGTGCATCACCCTAATTATATATATATATATATATATATATATATATATACACACAAAATATATATATATATGACTGATCGAGGCCCGTGGTGTAATGGATAGCGCATCTGACCGGCAATCGGAAGATCCTGGGTTCGATTCCCGGGCGGTTCACCTCATTTTTCATTTGTTCGTTATTTCTCTTCCTCGTGTGCAGAACGCTCCTCTATACTTACGTCGTTTCTATACATTAATATACTGCGTGGTCATTGCAGTTAAATGTACATATTCACGATTTGCGAGGGTGCCCTCTCAGGGCATTGGTTTCTGCCCTATGTAGGAGAATTTCGATTTATGACTGATCGAGGCCCGTGGTGTAATGGATAGCGCATCTGACCGGCAATCGGAAGATCCTGGGTTCGATTCCCGGGCGGTTCACCTCATTTTTCATTTGTTCGTTATTTCTCTTCCTCGTGTGCAGAACGCTCCTCTATACTTACGTCGTTTCTAGACATTAATATACTGCGTGGTCATTGCAGTTAAATGTGTATATATATATATATATATATATATATATATATATATATATATATAATATATAATATTATATTATTATATATATATATATATATATATATATATTAGTGATGTAGGTCACATCCGCATCCGCATCCGCATCCGCGGAACATCCGCACATTTTCTCGCATCCGCATCCGCGTCCGCATCCGCACTTTGGACTGCGGATGTCGTGCGGATGTGGACCTTTGAGATAAAACGTCATTAATAAGCGGAAATTATCAAATTCTACTATATTAATAGAACTAGTTCATTGTGCGCAAAAGTGATGCAAGCGACAAGACGAGAGGCTGTTCTTGTATGAAGTTACTCTCTTGCAACCTACTTAGATCCACGTTACAAAGCTAAGTTATTTTCACCTAGTACATTAGAACGAGTTAAATCATCACTTGGCAAAGCAGTTGAAGAGTTTCAATCTCTTGAATCTGTCGCTTCGCCACCCACCAAAAGAATAAAAGTTTCAGGGACAGAACCAACACCTTCAACAAGCAAATCTATCACAGAATCTGTCTCTCAGTTTCTTGAGTCAAGCAGCAATGACGAGACCTACGCGATGTCAAAAGATGTAGTAAAAATGATCGAGAGCTATCACCAAGAAAAACGCCTGGCTGCATGTGCCAATCCTATTAGTTGGTGGAAAAATACGCAGAATATCTATCCATACTTGAGTAAACTTGCAAGGAAACATTTAGCCTGTCCTCCAACAAACGTACCAAGCGAGAGATTATTTAGCAGTGCTGGATTAATATATGATGAAAAGAGAAACAGACTGGCAGCAGAAAAGGCAGAAAAGTTAATGTTCCTTAAGCATAACCTTCCTATAATTAAGTTTGAACATTAAACGATGAACATCTTAGTTTATTTATTTTAATTACTCATTTATAAATATGCCTAATAAAACTTTAAACTTAATATAAATAGTTATCAAGCTAATTAAAGATCTCTTTCTATAAGGGTGGAGGTTGGGGAAAGAGGTCGGTGGGGTGCATTTGAGTTGGGTTCACGTCCCGCATCCTGGTAACACAATTATAATGGTTTCTAATTTTGGCTGAAACTCAACAAAATATAACGAATTTATTTGCAGACGAATTCACTAATTGATTTCTATATTAGTTAGATGTTTGATATTATTTTATATGTTCAGAGAAAAGATCAGCAATTATTGTACAATTAATCAATTATACTACATTATAGCTACAGCTCTCTATATATAATAACTTATTATATACGTTAAACACAACAAATCTCGAATATATCCTAAAAAATAACGAAAATGTAGACATCCGCATCCGCATCCGCGGATGTTGGAGTCAAACATCCTCATCCGCATCCGCATCCGAGGATGTGAAAAAAATGACATCCGCTACATCACTAATAATATATATATATATATATATATATATATAGGGAATGAACTGAGAATGATTCCCTGAGTTTTTTATGATACACACAGACCGTGCATGGAACAAGGAACTCTTCTGGGATAATTAAATCCACTATAGTCCGAATAAGTAATGGTAAATAACAAATACCATAGTTTTTCTTTTTCATGATGCAAGCCCGACGTGGGCAACGGGTCTCTCGCAAAGAGGTCCCATGAATATAGCTTCCCTCACCAGCTATCTGCAAAGCAGACAGGATCCAGCTTTGGGACATGGATCTAGGGTTTAAAGCAGCCTAGCCCCACTACATTTAGAACCTCAATATAAGTAAAAGACTCGTTGCATTCACGTCGGATTGAATAAATCAAAGAAAAATGGGGAACTATTATATTTTTAGCCAAAACCAAAACTTAAACCTCAACTGGCAGAATTGAGCGTCCACTTTTCAAGGCATATAACATGTCCGTTTCATAATGGGAATGAACTCAGAATGGTTCTCTGAGTTTTTTATGATACACACAGACTGTGCATGGAACAAGGAACTCTTCTGGGATAATTAAATCTACTATAGTCCGAATAAGTAATGGTAAATGACAAATACCATAGTTTTTCTTTTTCATGATGAAAGCCCGACGTGGGCAACGGGTCTCTCGCAAAGAGGTCCCATAAATATAGCTTCCCTCACCAGCTATCTTCAAAGCAGACAGGATCCAGCTTTGGGACATGGATCTAGGGTTTAAAGCAGCCTAGCCCCACTACATTTAGAACCTCAATATAAGTAAAAGACTCGTTGCATTCACGTCGGATTGAATAAATCAAAGAAAAAGCGGTAACTATTATATTTTTAGCCAAAACCAAAACTTAAACCTCAACTGGCAGAATTGAGCGTCCACTTTTCAAGGCACATAACATGTCCGTTTCATGATAGGAATGCAACGAGTCTTTTACGTATATTGAGGTTCTAAATGTAGTGGGGCTAGGCTGCTTTAAACCCTAGATCCATGTCCCAAAGCTGGATCCTGTCTGCTTTGCAGATAGCTGGTGATGGAAGCTATATTTATGGGACCTCTTTGCGAGAGACCCGTTGCCCACGTCGGGCTTGCATCATGAAAAAGAAAAACTATGGTATTTGTTATTTACCATTACTTATTCGGACTATAGTGGATTTAATTATCCCAGAAGAGTTCCTTGTTTCATGCACGGTCTGCGTGTATCATATACATATATATATATATATATATATATATATATATATATATATATATATATATATATATATATAATATATATATAATATGTACAGGGGTTGGACAAAATAATATGAACACCTTGATAAATGGCGGTTTTTATTCTTAATATGAAGTTGGTCCTCCTTTAGCGGCAATAACAGCTGCAATGCGTCGGGGAATTGATTCATACAGCTTTTGGACAGTGGCTAGAGGAATCCTGAGCCATTCTTCGAGCAAACCCTCCTCCAGTTCCTCCAAAGACGCCGGCGGTGGGAATCGGCTTCTGACCTGCTGCTCCAACTGACACCACAGATGCTCGATAATGTTAAGATCCGGGGATTGTGGAGGCCAATCCAAGCGTTCTACTTCACTAACATGCTCTTCAAACCAGTTTTTAACGACCCCAGCGGTGTGGATTGGTGTATTATCATCCTGGAAGACGGCGCCGCCATTGTGAAACAGCGTTTGGACCATGGGATGGACCTGGTCAGCCAATATTGACAGATAGACCTGGGCGTTAACGCTACCATGCAGTACTACAGCTGGGCCAAGAGTATTCCACGATATTGCTGCCCAAACCATCACAGATCCGCCTCCATGCTTAACGGTTGGGGTCAGGCAGTCGGGGTCATAAGCATCTTTAGGCTCTCTCCAGACGTAAACTCGACCGGAACATGGAAATAGCGTAAAGGAGGATTCGTCGGAGTAGACTACATTCTTCCACCGGTCCATTGACCAATTCTTATGGTCATTACACCATTTTCTGCGCCGCTCAATGTTGATGTGCGAAAGGAAGGGTTTGGCAATTGCAGCCCTCCCATGGTATCCAGCTCCATGGAGCTCGCGACGTACAGTTCTGGTCGATACCAGGCTTGCAAGATGCTGGTTAAGCTCTGCAGTCACTTTTGGAGCTGTGGTCTTATGGTTCTTTGTCACAATGCGCTTTAGCACCCGGCGGGCTCGATCACACAGCTTCTTCTTGCGTCCACTATTGCATTTGTCGGTGCTTGTCTTTCCATGGTTTTGGTATGCAGACATGACCATAGAGACAGTTCCTCTGGATACATTGAACATCTGAGCGGTTTTCGTCACCGATGCACCAGCCATTCGCGCTCCGACAATTTGCCCTCTTTAGAAGTCTGACAGGTCTTTCATAACTGCTAATTCATAATTCACTCAGATCTGTAAAAACAACGTGAGGGTTATAACATTACGTATACACTCTCTGTTACGCATTTAAAAAGGTTTGCCAGTCATTTGACCGTTTACTTTGTGTCTGAGCAGTCCGTAAAGATAACCGGTGAAATCGGCGGGTGTTCATATTATTTTGTCTATCCCTTGTATATATTGTGTATATATTATATATATTTTATATAAATATATATATATATATATTATATTATATATATATATATATATATATGCAAAAACCAAGCATGATCGTGCTGTTTTATGGATGGAAAAGGTAAGGACGTTGTGCATGGCACGTGGGGCTTTACATATATATATATATCACATTATACGTATATACGGCAGATGTTTTGATGCATATCTGGCAAATGATCAGCGAATGGAGTTGAGGGCCCCCCCAAAAAAAATCAATTCTAGAAAAGGCCCTGCTCCAAACTGTCATTTTCTAGATATTTGATAGGACAGTAATATATATGACATTAATTTTAGGTATTTGATAGGGGATTAATATACTGTATTCACAGTACTCTAATCTGCATATGCGATTGGAAGCATGGTTTTTTTTGGCCAAATTAATGGCACTTACTTTATTTATTACAAAAAAACGTGAAAGTGGAAAGTAATAGTAATAGTGATAACAAATAATAATAGCGATAAAAATAATAATAATAATAAATGCAATATAAAATTTACAAAATGTTACATAATTTTAAATTAAATGATTTATTGTATTTTTCATAGAAATAAATGATGCTTAATTAAAAAAAATATTAAAAAGAATAAATTAAGAAATTAAAAGTGCTTAATAAAATTGACATACTTTAAATAGTTGATTATAACATGGGAACTTCATTACTATGGTGAAAATGGCAGTAGTAAACTTATACATAAGTAGGAGCTAATGAATTGCTTTTTTAGTGATTTGAGAAATATATATAGTGATGAAACCTGCATGATATGCATGAGAATTGCAGTCCATACATCTGCTCCTTTGAAAGAGAGTGCATTTCTTGCAGTTTCTATTGTAATAATGATATATAGGATGAGGGGATTATTGTTCTTTGAATGGGTGATGTTTGTTGATTTTTAAAAATAACTTTGAACATAAATAATTTCAATTACATAGAAACTACTGAGTTCACTAATAATTTAGAAATATAAGTCATACATACGCCATACGTATATACAGTATATACTGGGTGATCGAGATAAATGGGACCCATAAAAAAAAGCCAAATATTCTTAATATTTAATTCCTTTCATAAAAACTATATATCATTCGAAAGAGTAGAGTTACAAGTTTATTATGAAATATTTATTTTTTAAAAATGACTCCTTTCAAATGTGCTCCATTAGTTGCCAAGCATTCCAGTGTTCTCGCTTGTAAGTTCTGCATCACTTTTGCAAGAGTGTGCGGTGGTATGGCCTGTATCTCATTTGTGATGGCGGCCTTCAATTCTTGCAAGGTCGTTGGGTTATTTCTGTAGACCCTACTCTTTAAATATCCCCAAAGATAATAATCTCAGGGAGAAAAATCCAAAGACCTTGCGGGCCATTCAACGTCTCCAAATCTTGAGATTAACTCGCCTGGAAACGTTTGACGCAAAACTGCCATGCAGTTCCTCGTGGTATGGCAGGTAGCTCCGTCTGGTTGGAACCAGTGGTTTTCTGGACAAAGATCTCTTAATTTAGGAATAAGGAAATTGGTCAACATTTTTTCGTAGCGATCACCATTTACAGTGACCGTGTTTCCGGTGGAATCCTCGAAAAAGTACGGCCCTATGATCTGAGATGCAGTAAGACCACACCAAACAGTTACACGCTGACTATGCACCGGGACTTCGGTAATATTCAATGGATTTTCTGTTGCCCAGAAACGACAATTTTGTTTGTTTACAGTTCCATTCAAGTGAAAATGGGCTTCGTCTGACATAATCAAAGTTGCTAGAAAATTGGTGGTGTCATTTACCTTCTGTTGGATCCATTGACAGAATTGTCGTCTTCGTGCGAAATCCCCATCGTTTAGTTGTTGCACTGTTTGAATTTTATATGGAAAGAGCATTAAATTTTGCTTGAATATACGGTGTGTTGTTCCATATCCAATTCCTAACAGCTGAGAAGCACGTCTGATGCTTATGTTAGGATTATCCTGTACAATTTCATGAGTTCTGGTAATGATCTCGTCTATCCTTGCTGTGCGCACTCTTCCAGTTGGTTTTCTTTTTCCAATGCTGCCAGTTAGGGAAAAATTTCTGACACACCGACGGATTACTTTCTTAGAAGGTGATTTTGACATCTGAAAATTTGTCTTGAAAGATCTTTGAGCTGAAACTACACTTCTTCCATGCTCATAATATTGCTCAGTTATGAAACGCAGCTGTTCCACAGTCCATGCAGTCATCTTGAAGGGTTAGTTTTAACTAACACTTTTATTTTGTTTTGTATCTTATCTTGTCTTGTATTGTCAAAACCTATACAATCCTGTACAAACTTGTAACTATCCTCTTTCGAATGATGCGTATGATTTTATAAAAGGACTTATACTTTAAGAGTTACAGGTGTTTCTTTTGGGTCCCATTTCTCTGGATCACCCTTTATAATCATTGATGCATATATTGCAAATTGATTTATTCTTAGGAAATCCCAGTGGAGCACCGACAATTCAGCGCAGGACAATTCAGCGCCGACAATTCAGCGCCGACAATTCAGCGCAAAGACAATTCAGCGCAAGACAATTCAGCGCCGACAATTCAGCGCAAGTCAGTACAGTTAAAAGTTTAGTTAAAAATAATAAAAATAAATCGCAATAAATAAAAAAGAGAAAAATTTGTATATTTATATATATGCTAAATTGGGTCTGTATCGAAGGAGTGACATTTCAAAGGAGTGACATAATAAAGGAGTGACATAAATACCGTAACGAAGGAGTGACATAACGAAGGAGTGACAAATCGGAGATAAAATTCAAAGGAGTATAATTATTAAAATTTTATTTAAAAAAACAAAATTTGTTAGAATTGTTAAAATTAAGATTTTATTTCAAAAACTAGAAACCTAACCTAACCTAACCTAACCTAACAGTTGCAAGCCTCTCTTCCCTCTGGATTTGTTCTTTCTTCTTCTTTGTTGGTATTTTCGCGCTGAATTGTCTTGCGCTGAATTGTCTTGCGCTGAATTGTCTTTGCGCTGAATTGTCTTGCGCAGAATTGTCGGCCCTGAATTGTCGGCGCTGAATTGTCCTGCGCTGAATTGTCGGGTCACGAATCTCAGTCTAGATATGATTAGAAGAACCATCACGTAAACATACATTTATTTAATCCTTTAAGACCTGACTACGGCCGACGTACAAATATCACCACAGACTAACTAGTGTACGTACGTCGTGCGATCTTAATTTTCACGCCCACATTTGAAGAGGTAAGAAAAAAAACGCCCTCTGTGAGTCATAAAATCCGCTCGCACATGCACAACGGAGAGAGTTAATAGCGCTAGACGTTTCGTAAACTGTAGTTTCCCTTTTCTGTAGCTAAATAAAAGTTACCATTAAAATTGCAGTTAAAATTAGAGTTAAAAAAATTACAGTTAAAAATTAGAAGTATTTATAAGTATAAAGTTGACGTTGTAACCAACCTGAGGGACTCGATACCAAACTGTAAATGGGAAGCAGTGAACAAAATGGTTAGGCGAAAAAGTTGGTTGGTTACGGTATATTGTGTATAATTTGATGCAGGAATAATGAAAATTGGTCTCTCTCTCTCTCTCTCTCTCTCTCTCTCTCTCTCTCTCTCTCTCCATATATATATATATATATGGGTCTTTTCCATTTTATGGGAACCACCATTTTTTTAAATAAATATATTGTTCTGAAGCATTTTTTTATGCTAATTCCAAATATATTATTCTTTTGCAGGAGAAATACAAAATAAGAAAGTTATAGTCATTAATATTTAATTATTTATACGATAGTTTTTTATTTTCTCATAAAATGAACAATATCATTCAAAATTTGCATGAACAAGTCTTTGTTTTTATTACGATGTCGCCAAAGGAACTCGGATAGATACGAATCCAGCATCTCACGTTTTGTACCACTTTGACGTTTGTTCCTTAGTTTTAAGGAATACCACAAACTTTCGATGTTTTGAGTGTGGTTACCCGTGCCGGGATCAACAAAACATTTAGAATGGTTGACGGTATGATGCGTAAAGTAGAATCCATCAAGTTTTGTTATGTTGCTATATGCCTTCCACATGTCGCTGATAATAGTTGTTTTTGAGCGTATTCTTGCTTTAATACAGTCGAGTAATGTTTGACTGGTCCTATCTGGAACGGCATACAGAAACACTTCTTTTGTTTCGCAACATATACCGCCGAATACCCATTGTTGTGGGAATGTTCTACCCCGATTGTACTTTCTTCTCGAAAAGCATGTTTCATCAATTTCAACATGCATGCCTTCCCCTCCGATGATCGGTGGGGACTTCAGGAGTTGTTCAGCACAAACCTGAAATTGAAATAGATATATTGCATAGTTTAAGTTAGGTTAGGTTAGTTAGGTTAGGTTAGTTAGGTTAGGTTAGGTTAGTTAGGTTAGGTTGGTTAGGTTAGGTTAGTTAGGTTAGGTTAATTGTTTAAAACTTAATTACCTCTCTAAAGTAATTGTTATAATCCACGATTGTTCCATGGGAGATGCCGAATTCTCTTTTGCAAAATTTGATCGTTGTACGTATACTCTTGAGACCAACAATACATTAATGATATTATAGTTTCAAGAGGTAGTTTTGAATCCTCTAGTCAAGTATTCTTGCGTACAGACACCTTTCCCGGCACGTTTGTTTTGAGCACCGCCATTCCATTGAGCATTTACTGTCGCTTCTTTTGGTTATCGACATTTCGTGTTTTTTATTACATTGTTTGGTTTTAGGAATAACATCATTCTGTTGGAAAAACTTTAATGCATCTTCTTCACATGTGATATTTCTTGCTAGCCAAATTAGGTTATAATTTTTCATATTGTCAAGTCGAAGCAAATATTTTCATTCAAGGTAAATTAACAACTGATTTGAACTATTAGAAATGGGCTATTAGACCTCTAACTGAGCGCTTACGATGACGTTATCGTACAAATGACGTCATCGTGGCATATCATATAAATAATAAAAAATTATTGACTATAACTTTCTTATTTTTTATTTCTCCTGAAAAAGAATAATATATTTGGAATCAGCATAAAAAATGCTGCAAAAGCATGTATTTATTTAAAAAAAATGGTGGTTCCCATAAAATAGAAAAAATCCATATATATATATATATATATATCAGCAAACAACCACAGGGAAAAGGAAACACAAAGTCTTTGGACTTTGTGTTTCCTTTTCCCTGTGGTTGTTTGCTGATTAATAAGGTCACGTGTTATTTTGTGATTTTAGTGCATATATATATATATATATATATGTGTGTGTGTGTGTGTGTGTGTGTGTGTGTGTGTACGAAGAGAGTATATAAAGTGATATATACCAGGTGTCCCAAAAAAATGTCCCTATTTCTAAATAAATGTTCAAAGCTAAAAAAAATGGAAATCTACACGCAAAGACAAATGCAATAGGTACGTAAAACATAGGAGTTTATTAACTTAATTAAACATGTTCAGTGTAATCGCCATTTTTTCTAACACAATATTCAACCTTACACAAAGATTTGACAAAATTTTTGGAAGTCGCTCCCCTGGGATGTTGTTAATTACCTCATAGAATTTGATCTTTGGGTTTTCGAGTGTCTTAGGCTTGCTATAATAGATCCTGTCTTTTATGTAACTCCACAAAAAAAACTCGGGGCGTTTGGTCGTGTGAGTATGGGAGCCATTCCAATGACTCATGAAAGGAGATTAGTCGCCCAGAAAAATGCTTTCTCAAAATGTTGCGGGTTTCACAAGCAGTGTGTGGAGGTGCTTCATTCAGCTGAAACCACTGTGAATCTGGGTTAATGCAGTTATTTCTTTTACGGAACAAACTTGTAGCATCTGACGATGTGAATTTTACGTTACCGTTACTGTTTTTCCAGTTTCATTCTCAAAGAAGTAGGAACATACGACACCATACCACCCAGCAGCGATCCAAATGTTGAGTTTAGCAACAATACGTGAACCCTTTATTGGAGCACCAGCGTAACTTCCCAGTAACGAAAGTTTTGCTCATTAATCTCCCTAGACAAATGTACAGTCCCCTGCAGTAGTTCTGCTCTACCCTTTCAGAGATGTAGTAACAACGCAGTCCCTCTTAAACCCCAGTCCCCCACCCTCACTCCCTCCCTCTCCTCCTCTCTCTCTCTCAGGTGTTGCCATAGTAATACTTTCATTTTTTTGAAAACAAATGACAGAATAAATATATTGTTCACTGTAGTTTTGGTAGTAATGCTAGAACGACTATATATTTTATTCATGCATTATTCCTAAATTTAGGGAATAGAGTAGTTAGGTTATTTTACAAACGTGGATACTTTAAAAACTTTCAGTCATAGGATTTTGATGTGGCCATGTTATAGTTAAAGTGTAAGTGTATCGACTTTTCCTCCAGGCAATAATATTTCTGTTTAAAGTCCATGCATCAACAAATGATTATCCAGAAAAAGGTCTATCCATGGAGAGATAATGATAACATAGTTAAATTTTTTATTACAAAAATAAACATGAATCAAGTAAATTTAGGGATTTTCTTAAGAACATACAAAACAATGTTCAAATTATAAGGAAGTGACAATTGTTCAAGTCCGCTACTGCCCAGGCTCCCACGCGTTAACCACATTATCCACACATTTTCAATGGGGTTTAGGTAGGCTGACCATACGTACCGTTTTGAACGGGACAGTACCGTTTTTTTTATATTTCCTGGCCGTCCCGTCGTTTTAATAAAAATGTCAATTTTGTCCCGGTTTATGTACTTACTTTTTCATGAATACAGAATATTACATAACCCCCGTCCCTTTTTTGCCATCCCAATGTCCCGTTTTTGTCTCAAGGAAATATGGTCAGCCTAGGTTTAGGTCACATCCCTTGCTGGGCCAGTTCAGCAGCTCAACATCTCGTTGTTCCTAAAACCACCGTCTGATGATCCTGGCAGTATGAACAGGGCAGTTATCCTGTAATATATATGTTAACTCTCCGTCTATGGCCTTGGGTGGTTCGAGGTTGACGGGGGTTCTAGTTAGGTGGCAGCAACGGATTTTCTCACACTAGTGTAGCTGGTACCATGTAGGGAATTGCAGTAGTTTCTTTCATACGACACTTCGATTTCTTCTTGCACTGGATCGGAGGATTCTGTGAAAACTTACTAAATTATCTGACGGTTTCCCGAGTCTTCTTTTAGCGTATAGGGAAATTATTTATTCTATTTCAAAACTAAGTTCTCTGGAGAAAGCAGGGCTCAGAGGACAAAGAGATCCTCTGACTAAATTTTACTGCTTCTAAAATATTTCAGCCTCTCGGTCAGATCAAAATAATCAGAATGATGATTTGAAAAATTAGAAGAATTTGTATACTAATAATTTGGTGACATCATTATTATTTAATGTCGACCTGTTCTGTTTTTTAATCTCAATAGGCTGAATTTTTTCCAAAGTATTTGAAGAAAAATATAAATTTTGGCTGTAACAGCATACTAGCAGATAAGCAAGATATTTGAAGATGAAGTTATATTTTTCTTTTAAACAGCATATTGACATATCTGATGTTATCATGATTTGCCGAGTTAACTAAAAATGGAAAATGAAATATGCAATTTATTATGGATTAGAATTAAACATGCATATGAGCCAAAATTAAATGCTAACATTTAAAATTAAGTGTTAATTTAGAGTTTTGGCAAGTTGTTACTCCATCTTTTACAACTAAGAGAGCATGTATAAAAAAATGAACATTGCAGAATTTACTGTAACACGATTACGTGATTAAACTTAATCTAAAAAAGGACTAGGTAATTTAAAAAAGAAATAAGTTATCAATTACTTAGCAAACATAAAATAGAAAGAAAATTAAAAACTTTTCCAAACTTGCATTTTATATACAGTTAGAGTTTCACGCGTGTTTGGACTTTATATGCAAAAATTAATGTTTAATATTGTTCGTCGCTGGATTCAAATCACAGTTTAAAATTAGATGCTACTCGAACCGTAATCTGACACGCCGAATTACGGTGTCCTTCGAATTTTGGGATCATAATGATGCAATACTTTTTGTCATATCGTGATTCGATATTAACACTTAAAAATAAATATTGTATTCCTCTACATTATGATAATTAATTTCAACTGTTGTGCGATTCCTGTAGACGGTTTGATCTTGTAATATCGTCGTTTTTGGTGTATTATTTAAAAATGAAACAAAATTATTGATGTACACCAACATTTTCAGAAGCTGTTAATATATGTTTGAGTATTTATAGAGCAAGTTTTATTAAAAATTAAATGTGTGAGTAGATGAGTGAGTCAGTTATTATGTAAATGAGAATGGATTAGGAGGGGAAGGTAAAAAGGAAAGAAGCAAAAACACAAATGATAGAAGTAGTTGATGGAGTGGAAGGAATGAGAGACATGGGAGGAGGTAATAATCGGGGAGAAGGGGGGAGGGGGAAAGAGAAGGGTCATGTATTTGTATGAGGTGAAATGGAAGAAAAAAGGAAAATAAGAATGAAGTTAAATCGAAAGAAAATAACAAGGAGGCAGAAGGAGGGAACAGAGAGAGAGAGAGAGAGAGAGAGAGAGAGAGAGAGAGAGAGAGAGAGAGGAGGGAGGACGAGAGGGGGGAATAGCTAAAGGTAGAGGGGAGGGAGTGAGGGTGGGGAAGAAAGAGGGACTGCGTTGCTATCATATCTCGGAGAGGGTGGAGCGGCGAACCTCAGTTTTAGGGACCCGCATGTAATGCATTAATGAGAAAAATAAATGTAACTATATTTAAAAGTTATCTTATTAATGCAATAGATGGGGCCCCTAAACCTGAGGTCAAACACAAAAAAACAGTAATAAGCACACTAAAACTAACTTAACCTAACCCAACCTAACGTAATCTAACCTAACCTAACCCAACCTACCTAATTTAACCTAACCTAACTTCTGAACTGCTTGAACGAACGAGAGATTGCGGCCGTCACACGCCATGACAAGCAAAGAAACAATTGATGCGCATCCAACTAATCATCAAGAAACAAATGCGCTGATTGGTTGCAGAATGTAAGAGTTTTTCATTTGCAACTGAAACGAAGGTCATATTTAAACAAAACATCAAAAAAATACGCAATAGATGGAGGCCCCTAAAACTGAAGTCCGCCGGTGGAGCGGAACTATTGCAGAACACTGTACATTAAAATACAGTTTCGGGCATATAAAATATTTATACAGGGTGGGCCGTAAGTTTCCATACATAGGAAAAATTAAACGTTTGTTTTTATGTTTCAGATACCCTAAGAATATGCGTTTGACGTAAGATCTTGTTTACTGATGAAGCAAATTTTTACGTCAATGGAGAGGTTAATCGGCAAAACATACGTTATTGGAGTAATGCTAACCCTAACTGGCTGAGTCCGACGAAGATGCAAGGTGCCGGTAAAGTGATGGTGTGGGCCGGGATAAGGGGTGACAGAATTATTGGACCAATTTTTGTCAGTGGAAATCTTAATGCCGAAAGGTATCTTAACATGTTGCAAGAAGAGATTTTCCCATCCCTGCTAAACGAGGAAGGTAACTTCCCAGTTTACTTCCAGCAAGATGGAGCTCCACCTCATTATGGTCTTCACGTGCGTCGGTATTTGGATCAGCAGTTTCCGGATGCTTGGATTGGTCGGCGTGGTCCTGTGGAGTGGCCTCCCAGATCCCCAGATCTCACCCCCCTTGATTTCTATCTTTGGGGGCACTTGAAGGCCATGGTGTATCAGGAAAAGATACGAGACATAAATCATCTAAAGGAACGTATCACCAACGCCATTACAAGCATAACGTCAACTGTGCTAATGCGTGTTCATCAACAGTGGGGAACACGTATTGAAATGTGTTTTCAAAACAATGGCAACCATGTAGAGCATATTATATAAATAAAAATGGTTGTCCATAAAAAAATGTTTATTTTTCCTATGTATGGAAACTTACGGCCCACCCTGTATAATAAGATACGAAAATGCGAGCGTGGAAGAAAATGCAAGCGTAGAAGAACGCGAAATATACACTAGTTGGTTGTTAAATAATAAAGCGATAAAGTTTCGGAAAAAAGATAAACCGTAAAATTACAGCAGTCAACAGAAAATGAAAAGCAAACAGTTAAAATCGAACTTCAGTGAGAATAACAATGGAATTTTGTCTGGAATCAATAATAAAAAGAATAATAACTACAGTATGTTAATGCGGTTAATAATAATAACAGTGATAATAACGGTAATAATACTATTAGTGGTGGGTGAAAAAACTCAATGATACTTGCAGTAATAACGGCAGGAAAACTAAATTGGATTATAAAGAGGTATACTGGAGAAATATTGAAATCGTGACAACAGAATAAGGAAAACAAAATCAGATACTAAAGGTTTTCCAAATTGTAATCTCGGTTTGTTTTATTCGGGAGGTTATTCCACCTTGAGACATAGTCTTCTTTAAGTTCTATTCTGTTTGAGTTTACAAATAGAATGTATTTTCGTGTTGAGTCTAAAAGATACAGAAAAAATATCTAAATTAAATACAACCTTTATACGAACGGTTTGCGATTGCAAACACTTGTGGTTTTTGGTCCACTTTGTGTAGAGTAAACCTGAGGTAGTACGAGTGTGACTGTGATTGATATAGGTAAATCTGTGCTGTATTAAGAAAGAGACACAAACTTCCGGTACCTCTTTCCCCTGAAAAGTTATGCACCAGGACTGACAATAACGGGAGGTGTCTGCAATACAAACTTACAAAAATTACGCGGAAACGAATGCGGATTTGGGGGGAGTAGTATGACCGCAAAATGTGCGAGTGCATATGCAATTGCAATGTTGATCATATGAGTGTCAGTGCCAACACCCCACCCCCTTCCCAAGTGCTAACCCCCTTCCCCACTTGTTGCAAGGTACCAACCCCCTCCAACCCAGGGTGCCAAAAAATAAGAAGGTAAGAGAGAGAGGAGAGAGAGCATGCTTTCGCCTGGAATGCCAGACGTATAATAAAGTTCTTGACAGTACCAGCTGGCTTAGTAGGTCTTAATCCGCCAGTTGGCTTAATCAGCCATTTGGCTTAGAAGGCGTAAATGGCTTGTTTAGGTGTATATATATATTATATATATATATATTAATAACTTTCAGTTGCCAGATCGCGCAATTTATTTAATTAAAGCAGATGTTCTTGATAGCATCAGTTGGCTTAGAAGTCTTAATCCGCCAGTTGGCTTAGAAAGCATAACCATCCATTTGATATAGTGTATACATACAGGGTGTCCCATAAATCTGGCATTATAGGAAAAATAATAAAAAAGACAAAACAAAAGCTTCTATTTACAGAACATACTCAATATGTCCACCATTGTTTTCAATACACAAATTCAGACGTGATACCCAGTCAGCAAGCACACGGTGAATGATGTCAGGAGTAATGGTGTTACATGCCCCAATAATGCGCTGCCGCAAATGTTCAACACTCCTAATTTTCTCTGCGTATACCAGCGCTTTCAAGTGGCCCCAGAGATAAAAATATAGTGGCGAGAGATCGGGGCTTCTAGCTGGCCATTCTACAGACCCTCGACGTCCTATCCAATGACCAGGGAATTGTTGGTACAGGTATTCCCTTACTTGGGTGATGTAATGTGCAGGAGCGCCGTCTTGCTGGAACCATGTTGGAAAATTTCCTTCTTCGTTCAAGACACTGGAAAATGCTTCTTCCTTGAGCATACGTAGGTAGGTGCCTCCAGTGACATGTTCATTGAAAAAGAGAGGGCCTATGATGCGATCCTTCCAAATGCCACACCATACCATCACCCGAGATGCACCTTGTTCCTTTGAAGAGGTATACCAGTGAGGGTTGTTTTGAGACCAGTAGCGGGTGTGTGTTCTGTCGATTTACCTCACCATTTCCATAAAAAACAGCCACGTCACTGAACAGAATGGTGGACGGGAAATTGGCATCCCGAGCATATTGTTCCGTAGCCCATTCACAAAATTCCATCCGCCAGTCGGGATCATCTTCGCTTAATTTCTGTAGGATCTGAAGTTTATATGGATGCCATTTGTGAGCCTGAAGAATGCGATGGATGCTACTTTTCGACACTCCTGTCTCGGCGGACAATCGCCGAAGAGACTTATTGGGACTCCTGTTAAAATGAGCCAGGATAGCATTCGCTGTATCATCGTCAGTGGACCTCCTTGAAGGTCCACTGCGTGGTTTATCTTCTATGGATCCTGTTTCCTTAAACTTTGCAACAAGTCTGCTAACACAACTGTGTTATTGGCTCGCGGTCTGGATGCAGTCTGTTAAATACAGCAGCGGCCTCTCTTTGACTCCGATTTCCTACGAGTAGGATTATCTGGATTCGTTCTTCATTGCTCACAGACATTATGGCCTGTAGAAAGAGAAAAATATGAATTATGGTTTGTAGAAATAGAAAACTATGAATTTCTCCTTTGATGCCGGACTTATTGGACACCCTGTATTGTAGCAAACGTGCATCATTTATATATATTCCCATCACCGCAGTTATTCCTTAGTATCGTTTATATACAGTATATATATATATATATATATACACCCAGGAAAGCATCTATTAGATAATAAAACACAACTACATCATTTTGTTTATTTAGACGAATTATTCGAATTTCATGAAATATATAGAAAATAAATATACAATTAAAATAGTTCAGAAGAATTCTA
This sequence comes from Bathynomus jamesi, assembly GCA_023014485.1. NCBI lineage: Eukaryota > Metazoa > Arthropoda > Malacostraca > Isopoda > Cirolanidae > Bathynomus > Bathynomus jamesi. Next base: position 1,349,778 of record JAJOZX010000245.1, on the reverse strand, counting down.
TACAAACTTTAAACGATATATATATATATATATATATATATATATATATGTACTCTTAAATTACTATATAAACATCAAAATTAGTACAGGAGAAATCAATATACACATTTATATTAAATAATAAAATTTTAACAAATATATAGAAAATAAGTATACTGCAAAATAATATACATCAAAATACACGGGCTTTTTGTTCTACTGCGCTGAACTAGAATACTAAAATTGAACGTGATCGAGTCTACAGTTGCATCAGTGTTGCTTTGTACTATGCAATAAATACGATTTAACATTATTTCACCACTCAAGGTATGCGGATACCTATATTCGATGTAAAGGGCCTTCACTTCGTTCAATACTATTTTTGTGCCCCCTTTACATTCGGTTTGCAAGTTATCATTCTTTTTAAACATGGAAAGAATACAATCAAAACCAAGCACAAAGAGGGCATCGTTCGCCACAATATCATTATTAAATTCAAGTTTATAAACACTCCTTTCCAACCGAGAGTTTATTCTTACCAATCCGCGCTTTTCAACCGTGAACTCTTCTTCACAATGCAATCGGCTGTTGAAATAATCTTCTAAGTCGTAGCAACAACTGCTCATTATATAAAGAAATATTTCTTCAGGGTGAACGGTGTAGGTGAGCTCAGCCCTCTACGGCTGAAGCCATTTGTACCAAAGTTCATGATATTTCGTAAAGTAAATCTTTTAAATAAGTATCCAATTCTAGACCATTCTCGCCATGTTCATTCCTACACTCGGTAAACCCGTCGAGCAAAGCGACGTATGCGTATTCAAGAACCGTATCAAAATAAAGCATATCGGTAACACGTGTGTCTAATATAGTCCTTAGCTTGCGGAAACCGACGATTTCAAACATTCTGTCGAGGATGAAACGGTTTCGCGTGGGGACAAGGACGTTATTATCAGACACATCCTTCCAATCAGTCGTATATCACTGGATGGCTGCATGACTGGTCGCAAGCCTCGCATGTGCCACAAGTGAGCACGCCATCCCCCCAACGGTAGCATCTCTGAAGAGGAGAAAGAAGAGACTAAACAACAACGGTCAACTCTCTCCACGTGACTCTAAAATACGCAAATGGCTAACATATTAAGAAAACGTTATTATGACATTTCTAACCCAGTCTCCTACAGCGGTGTTGATAGATTGTACAGAGGTGTTTATAATGATGATGTAGGAAAAAAGATGTTGAGAGGTTTTTGCGGGAGCAGGATGCTTATACACTTCATAAACCGGTGAGAAAAAGGTTTAAACAGCCAGGACAACAGTGGCTTCAATTGACTCTATTTGGCAAGCGGATATAACAGACATGCAAAGATATTCAGTGTATAACGATGGCTACCGCTACATCCTATTCATAACAGATGTGTTCTCTAGATACCTGTGGTTAATTCCCCTGAAAAATAAATCGCCTGAAACAGTTGCTAAAGCTACCAAAACGCTGATGTTAAAAGAAAACAGGATTCTAGGCTATATTTGTACAGATATGGGGAGAGGATTTATAGGGTGAGCTTTTCAGAACATGTTGACAGAGTTTAATATTAGCAACTACACTAGCAATTCTATACAGAAGGCCTCTTTAGCTGAAAGAGTTCAACGTACCATAAAGGAACGCATGCATTGATATTTTACACATAAAAACACATACAGATATATAGGCATTATGGATTCGCTGGCCTCATCATACAACCATCACACCATTGCACGATTGGGACAATACCTAACGCGGTTTAAGAAAGAGGTACACACACAGAGCGTGAAGTGAAAAGAGATATTCGTAGAACCATACCACATTCTACACGTTTCAAAATCAATGATTATATAAGGCTCTCGCGTTCTGGTAATAAATTCGTGAAGGGATTTGAGCAAAGTTGGACATGTGAGATTTTTAAAGTTAGGGCTATAAGACCTATAGGCGAGATAATGCTGTATTACGTTGAAGATTTGAATGGGGAAGAAATCGCAGGATGCTTTTACCGCGAGCAGTAAAATTGAAAAAATTTTAGGCAGCAAAGGTTCAGGAAAGAAACAAATGTACCTGGTGAAATGGCTAGGATACCCAGAAAGCTTCAACACCTATATAAAAGCTGATGCAATAATGAAGCTTAAATAGTATGCAAAATGTCGCCTAACCGTTTCACCGTTTCTACGTCACACTACCGTGCTCTTCTTCTCTGTCTGTTCATCCTGACAATACCCTCTACGGGCCCGTTGAATTGGGTCGGGATCCGTATGAGTTGGGGATATGCGAAATTCAGCTGGACATCCTTTTTTTAAGTATTGATTATAAAGAAACCATTTTTATGGTTCTTAGAGACTTTGATGAGTGTGAAAAAGCTGCGGTAACTCGGGATGAAACCATGCGTACCACCAGGAGTGGGGATGCACGGAATTACGCTACAGTAGTAACACTAGGCCCGGGCCGTTGAGGTGCGGCCGAGGATGTTGTGGTGACTTAAACGTTAGTTTAAAAAGCTCAAATCTTACGGCTGATTTAGTATACGAAATCATAAACAAAGAATCGCCTGCACACATTCTGACCCTAAAATCACAAGCTAACAGAAATATTAAAGACAAAGGGCCGTTCAAAATTATAACCTAGGGAAGATATGGTGCAGCCCTCAAAAGAGATACCTTTCACGAAGTACATGATTTGTCCAACCTAATGTATCAGCTGAAATTAGAGAAATTGGGTGTTGGGTATCTACCCCCAGACATGTGCTATATTTACAGCAATATCTTGGAGCTTCAGATTGGTGGGGATACTCAAGCATTACATACGACAAATCTCATTATGTGGATGTCGCGACTAATCTATTAACCAATATCTTAATATATATAAGAACGATTGAGGGGAAAAGTTTCACATTCGGTGATGGGAGTTTAACAGTGAAGCTTCACTTTCATCGCACTGAGTTATAATGGAACCAAAGCTTTTCACAGTCTATCGAAGGGTGACATACCAGCGGGGTTTGGATCCATTTTTTCAACCATACTGCGTACAACTGTCCCCTTGCTGAAGAGGGGTGCCAGATATCTCGAGAGGAAAGCGTTGCAATCAGATTTTAACACGGTAGAAGACATAATGGCTGGGGCTAGACCTAAAGAAGCTATAAAAAAGCACTTAAAGCGTACATGGGACAAAATCACCAAAGATTGAGAGAAAAATGCGTGGTGGTGGGAAGAAGAGGGCTGTCCAGAAAAAGAAGAAAGGGTTACCAGCACGTGGCGTTAAACGTAAAAGGACATAAAAAAAGAAGTGCTCTGAGTGGGTGAAACCTATGGGTGATTATTTTTTTCAACTGATATAAGCTAAGGCATTACTCTCATGAATCATAGGTTGCTTACTACTTGTCGAGAGAGGTGGTACTATTTTTGGCTCGTCATGGCATGCTTCATCCATCCATCCATGTAGTTCACAATGTTGTAAATCGGAGCTATCCCTCTTTGACATGTCCCCAACTCAAGTTTCTATTGAGCACGGTGACTTTAGTATGATTAACCCGTTAAACACAATTAGTTCCCCGAGTGCTCCTATAGAATGCGTGGTACCCAGCTCAGGCCCTTACTTTTTTTATTCAAGCTGCGTGCACATGTATGCTAAACTACGTATAGCAAATTCAGATGGAACGGATTGCGATGACAAATACGTTGTATTTCCCGAAACAAACTTTCTACACTCCATATTCAGCCAGTGTGATGTGTATTCAAATCAGTTCAACATCTTTGCACGAACGGGTTATTATCACTTACGAGCCTATCTGGAAAATGTCCCCACTTTTCAAAAGAAGCGAAGGATACTTTTTTAACTGCCGAGGGCTATTATCAGGGTAAAGACGAAAGCAGTATAGAGGACAAATTTAAAAATTTTAAAAAGATACACGAATGTTTTAGGCGCCTGCATACAGACTTCACATTCCAAAAGCTACTGATTTTTTCTTTAAAATGGTTTTCCACGGGATCTTGTAGGTGTTATTGGTAATTTCTTAATTTCTTGTCCCAACGTATGATGTTCCTAAGAATTGTAAATATCTTGTTTTACTTGATATCTACCATTTTAACACTTTTGTGAAGAAGCAATTGTTGAGTGTTGTGAGGAAATTTTATTTTCACACTGATTTTAAGATTGCCTTTGTAAGTAATAATACCCTTGAATGTTTTTTCCGATGTAAGGACAAAATCCCCCCTGCGATGAGCTGCTCTGTTGTTTATTTGTTTACCTGCCCTGGGTGTTCCCAGGGGAACTACGTTGGTAGTACAGTTCGTTCTTTGCAGGCGAGATTTTGCTCTCATATAGGTATTAGTCATAGGACAGGGAAAGTTTTGTCGAAAAAGGAACAGTCTGCTATTAGAAGTCATTCTATCAAGTGTAAGTTTGACATTTCTGTTAACAATTTTAAAATTCTTAAATCATTAAAATGCCCGTCTTCCCTCCGTATTTACGAATCTTTGAGTATTAAATTTTTTAACTCTAGTTTAAATATTGATTTTAGCTGTCACCCCCTTTATATTAATTACAATAACTACATACTAAATTTTCCCTTGTGACCCCGTCTCCTTTTCGCTTCAGTTTTTTTGTGGCTGTCAAGTGAGCAGGGTATGTTGGTTTACTCTTGTGATTTTTCGTTTAACTTTTTATTCCGTTTAACGTTTTATTAGTAAAGTTTTTTAACAATTTTACGTTTGAATGTCTTTAGTTTTAAGTTTTATTTTTATTACTCATAAAATATTACTCATAATTTTAATTTTTATTTTTGAACAGTTTTAATTTTGTATTCTAGATTAGTTTTAGCTCTCGACATTTATATATTTTTTGTCATGTATTAATTTTAGCTTTTATTTATTAGGCCTTGAAAATGGGTAGAGTTGCCCGAAATGTCGGCTGCAGCCAAATATAATTACTTTTTTGCTCTACGTCTTTGTTTTTATCCTAAATGTAAAACTACGTCTCCTTAGGAGGGATCCTATTTCATATATATATATATGATATATATATATATATATAAATATATATATATATATATATATATGGATGTGTGTGTATATATATATATATATATATAGATGAAGAGAAATAGCATTAACAATAATGTCATAAGCTTCGTATGGTTTTATCACGATTGTAAGTAAAGCCCATGTGGAATGGTCCAGTTCACAAACTTGACATAGCATTTATTCTTCGTTTAATGCGGTAATAATTATATATAAAGAAACGTTGTCTAGGGATAAGTGGATGTCTTGTGTACAATAATAATAATAATAATAATGATAATAATAATAATAACATTGGTGGCTTTTAGTACGAGTATAAACAACACTGGTTGGTTGATTGGTTGGTACATGGGAGATATTATCGTACGTTCTTTAAAAATGTAATTTTTTATGCTTTTTAGAAATTTAATTTCTGGGCGAACTTTTTTCCGATACTGTATAGTTTTAATATACGCTGACACTATGTGCTTATATACAATATTATACATATTATATACAATATACGATAACACTGGTCGACAAACTCGAACTTTTTTCTCTCATTAAAGATGTACGGGCGGCTCCAATAAACCATAGCCCCCCCCCGCCCATGGCCTAAACCATTAGAGGTACAGTAAAAGTAAACATACATTACAAAAGAGAATTTAATCCTGCATTTAATGAGAAACAATTAAAACTTGGTGTTCCCGCCATTGGCTTCCAAGACAGCCTAAATTCGCTTTGGGTAGCTTGCCAAAAGTGACGTGAATAGATCTTGATTGTTATGCAAATTTGCTAAAATAGTTTCAATGTGTTGCGTCATTGTATCCTTCGAAAATCGATTTGCTGCAGGTTCTTGAAATAAGAGACACTCAACCTTATCCTTTATAACTGATCCAATGTGTTCACAGACGTTCAGGTTAGGAGAATTTCCTGGCCATTCTTCATTTCCAAAGAAATCGATCTCATGGTTCCGCAACAACTGTTGAGTGGCTAATGCCTTAAAGCAGGGGGCCTTATCGTGCAGAAGTGTGACCTGATCGACATCCATAACATTGTTTGGGTTTCTTAGAAAAGGAATGACATGCTGGGATAGAATAATATCACGAAAATACTGTCCATCCCAATTCTGACCATTTGGTTTCAGCACCCACATGAGCTTCTTTGCAGTGAACAAAACAAACACACCAACATAGTCTGGACTTTTTAATAATTCGCGATAATGTTCATTGTCATCGATTTCATCCGGTGTTGTGGCCCACACTCGATCATTTTGGTAGTTAGGCCGACGTGTTACGTAAACAAAAAAATCATCGGAGACAGCTGAATGCATGAAATCATCCACATCCCAATCTTCAAGATAATGGGCAAACCACATTTTGTCATCGATGTTAAGTTCAGTTTTTCTTGGCTTTGGAAGTTCATGCCAAAGCTTTAAACCTTGCCTATGACGGTACAGTCGAATGATCTCACCACTAACGATCTTTCCTCTCAACACTTCGATCTCTCTAAAAAGTTTAGCACAGCTGTTTTTCCGTTTACGCGTACCGCTTTCAATGATGTCCTTTATTTCTTGAGAGAGTGGCAAATTTGGGTGCCCAGATTTGGTTGTATCCATTTCACATTTATCCAAAGTTTTATTCCAATTTCTTTTGACGAAGTCCTCACTTCTTCGCAACTTTTTGGCAACCCATGAACGTGTTATAAAGGTGGCTCCAGCATCACTAGCTTCCCGAAATGTTATTGCTCGTATGCGATCTATCACACGTTGCCTCTCCGAATCACCAATTAATTGAGAAGCCATTATATTATCACTTTATCAGCTAGAGTAATTTTAATACCTGCAATAAATAAAGAATTTTATATATTTTTATAATCACTAAAAATATTTCGATATAAGTAAACATGTAAGCTGCAAATGGGGGGGGGGGGCTAAGGTTTTTGGAACCCCTTATATACGCTTTTCTAGACCAGTTTTATACGCTGATTCCAAATCTGCTTTCGGTTTTCCTCTAGCACATCTAATTATCGAAATATGACGTGTTAATTTCAGTACAATTTATCGTAAAAGTACAACTTCATTCATAAAAAGAAATGTACACCACCTAAAAACGTTGCGAGTACGATTTTCTTTTGTAAACCTTGTCCGGATCGTTGCAGTACAACATCCAGCACTTGTCTGCTAGCACATTTTCGTTCCAGTAACCTTGGTAGCGATTTTCCATTGACTTGATGGAAGCGTTCCCTCTCCTCGTCACTCACCGCGCCAAGGTTTTCGTGAAAGAAATCTAGAAGCGAATGTAAAAAATGTATTTTCAAGGACATACGACAGCCCATTCCTTGATATGCATCGAGCAGTTTCTGAACTCCATCTTTGTATGCAGGAGACTTGTGGTTACCCATGAAGTTTCCACAAATCCATTTGAAAGCCTGCCATGCTTTTAGTTCAAAGGCATTGAGGCTTTCTTCAAAGCCTTCACCCTGCAGAACCTCCCTGATTTGGGGCTCCACAAAGATTCCCTCCTTCAATTTTGCAGCACTGATATTTGAAAATTTCTCAACAAGGTATCGAAACCCTTTCAAATTCGCCTTACCCATCGCTTTCACAATATTTTTCATTAAGCCGAGCTAAATGTGGAGAGATGGCAGGAAAATCTTCTTGGGATCAACTAAAGGAACACACTGGACACTGCCCGTTCCAGGCTTGTATGTGCTTCTTTGATGCCAGTCACGTCTGATGTAATGATCCGCGGTAGCACGGCTGTCCCATACGCATAGGAAACAACAGTATTTCGTGAACCCTCCTTGCATGCCCATTAACATACCAATGACTTTGAGATCACCACAGATATTCCATTGATGAGTGCTGTATTGGATTGCTTCGAGTAGTATATTCATGTTATCGTACGTCTCCTTTAGATGAACGGAGTGGGCGATCGAGATGGACGGCTTTAAGTTCCCGTTATGCAGGAGAACCGCTTTCATGCTTCGCTGTGAGGAATCATTGAAGAGGCGCCACTCAGATGGTGTGTGTACCTGTGACAAGTTCTCGAAAAGTCCATTGATATCATTGCAATAGCAAAGCGGACCGTCTACTGTAAAGAATGTCGCCAAATCATGGCTTCGTTTTCGATAGTAACACACCCGGATGTTCTTCTCAAGTAAGTGTTTCTGCTTGAGTCTCGAGGAGAGAAGTTCTGATTTCTCTTTGGAGAGGGCTAGGTCTCTAATGAGTTCATTCATCTCGTTTTGGGTAAGCCTCTCCGGCTCCGATTGTTCTTCGTCAGGTGTGTAGTCAAGATCGGCCGTCCCGCATCTCCGCCAATCGCACCCTCATCGGATTTCTTTTCGTCTTCTAAAGAATCGAGTCCATGCTGTGGAGGTAGCTGAATCGGCATCGTGAGGAATCAGTTTGATCGCGGAGTCTGCGTTCAGATAAACGATGTTATGCTTGTTCTTCACGGAGAATCCAGTTATGTTAACATTGCAAAAGTAACAATCGCCATGATGGTCTTTCGGCTCTCTCCATATCATGGGTATAGCGAACGGCATCGACTTTTTTCTTTGGTTCAACCAGTCACATAATCCATTCGAACAAGCGGTACAGATAACATGTGGCGCCCACACCTTATCTTGGTCGCCTAGTGGACAGCCGAAGTATAACCGGTAAGTTTTACGAAGATCCATCGTGATTGTACGCCGTTGTGATTTAGTCGCGAACGAGCCGCACACGTAACAGAAATTGTCGGGGTGATTTTACACTTTCGAGGCATGATGATCGATGAGTGGGTTGATGTAAATCACCTAAAAAAATAAAATGTGTAAGTGGACGACAAAAAACAAAACACAACACACAACTAGACATGTGACTGTTACGCCAAAGAATAAAAGGATGTACATGTGCAACGTTTGCAAATTTGTGGCCAGCAACTGCTCTCACCTAAAATACCACAAGATAATCTGCGGAAAGCCTAAGATGAAACGACAAAATACCAAACATGAGTGTACAGAAACGGTAAAGCAAAACCCACACCTAAGCTGCAACGACAAAATACTCCGCTACATGTATAAAGGACGCATATTATATATTGTGTATAAATAGTATTATATATTATATTATATATAGTTATATGCATAATATATATAGTGTTATATTATATATATATTTATTATATATATTATGATCGGTCTCATCTCGAAAACTAGACGTGCTAGCGTCCCAACAGATATCTAGCCCACCCATAATTATATCTGATGAAAAATACTTGTTGGCCAGTGTAATTATATAATATTTTTTAAGATTTCATGGAAAGTATGCATGATACACCAAAATAAATAACATTTACGCATAAAATTAATTTCTGTAAATGCTTTAGGAGAAATCAAAGAATACTGTGTAGGAAGATAAGGGTGAATAATAATGAAGCGCAGTAAAAAATAGGCTAGAACCCCGAAATGTATAAAAAGTTTAAAAATTACTAATTAGTAATGAGTGAAATTTTATTCTGAAACCCATCACAATATTAACAATTAGTAAATTTTTATGCTGTTTAGAAATTTAATTTCTGGGCGAACTTTTTTCCGATACTGTATAGTTTTAATATACGCTGACACTATGTGCTTATATTGAACACTATACATATTATATACAATATACAATAATTTTATAATATTTTTTAAGATTTCATGGAAACTATGCGTTATACGCCAAAATGAATAACATTTACGCATAAAATTAATTTTCCCTAAAGGATTAAGGAGAAATCAAAGAATACGGTGTAGGAAGAGAAGAATGAATAATAATAATGGGTTTGTTTAACCTCCTTCGTAACAGCTATAAGGTCATATGACGCAAAGAAACTTTAATTGAATACAAAAATTTGAACGAGAAGTGGTTCCTTCGTATGAGATGATTCTCCTTCATGTTTCAAGTGTGAAATTAAGGTTTTGAAATTAATAATATATAATAATAATAATAGTAGATAATGGTAAACGTTATCGGCAGGGAATAAATCCCATAAAAAGGTACAATATTCGTGAAGGTAATAAACGCCAAAGATATTTAAGCAATAAATTAAAATAATTCGTAAACATGATGGGAAAAAAATAATTATTTACATAATTAAATCTTTTTAGAACACTATATATATATATATATATATATATATATATATATATATATATATATATATATACAGTACAGGGCTATTCAAAATGATTCATCTGATTTCAACTGAGAATACTTCCGTACCTATCAACCGTGCATCAACTGGGCATACACCATATGAAAGAAGAAATCTTCGAGTTTTACAAGATCACCGCGAGAGGGCTCCAAAGTCACGCCGTGGCCTAGCCTAGCAACAAACAGTCAGTGTGAAAATGGCATCCGCACAGCAGAAGGCATTTTGTATGTTGCAGTTTTCGAGCTGTAAATCGGTAGTCACAGTGCAGCGTGAGTTTCGTCGACGTTACAGAACAGATCCACCGGGTGCTCAGAGCATCCGTCGGTGGTATCGGCAGTCCGATACCGAACTCGCATTGTTACTGCCGTAGAGTCAGTGACAACGGACATGCTGGAGCGAGTATGGGAGGAATTCGACTATCGTGTTGACGTTGCTCGTGTAACTAGGGGAAGTCACATAGAGCATTTATGAGGTGAGAGACAAAATTCGAACAGTTTTTCTTTTGGTTGATGTATCACAAATCACTCTGTATTTGTAACATTAAAAAATATTCTCATTTGAAATCAGGTGAATCAATTTGAATAGCCCTGTGTATATATATATATATATATATATATATTCATGCTGGTTGCTTCTAAAAAGCTTCAATTTAATATTCAAGAGAAATCCAATGACAAGGAGGAATGTAAATGCCATGAAAAGTCTTCTTTAATGCAACGTTTCGAGCAATATGCTCATCTTCAGGCTAAATAATAATAATATGAAATTAAAATCAATAAACAATTAAAACAAGACAAAACAGTTTCTATAAGACCAATTCTTAAAAACAAAATTTAAAAAGACTAAAAGAAGGTTAAATTCAAAGTTATTAAAATTTACATATAAAATTACAAGAAATTTAAAAAGCTATTTTTAAATTACATATAGTAAATTTGAAATTAATACAATGGAATAACACTACTAACCCTTCATTGCTGGTTCCGAGGCACAAGTAATTTTAAAACAAAACACATGGAACATACTATGGGTTGGGTGGTTGGAGAGTTATAAATTGGGAAGGGGGAATTATAAAAAATTTAAAGGGACAGCTGAGGAATCAACATTTAGAGAAGGGGTCAATGTTTTTATATAAAGAGATTCCAAAATTCTAAGTGAGTTGGAACAAGAGTTATACCCGAGAATTTTAAAATTATCTAAAGTGACATCAGTTTTACATTTAATACTATGTTCCCGGATACTAGAGGCTTCTTTTTTTATTTAAAATTTTACCTGTTCGGCAACTTATTCCCATATGCGAATAAAATCTAGCCCTGAGAGAGCGCACAGTGCTGCCAATATATATATATATATATATATATATATATATATATATATATATTATATATATACGTAAGAATAATTTTCGTATGAGAAAGTTTTTTGTAACGAAATTTAAGCTGACATGTTACCACCCCGGGTAAAGTGTATGCGGTCAGTATTCAAAATATGTAAAATAAATAGTAGAGATTTGCTCAAGTCATTATGAAATGAAAGTATATTTATTTTCTATATATTTGTTAAAATTTTATTATTTAATATAAATGTGTATATAATTTTGGAAATTAATAAATGAAGTGTTTATTGAAATTGAAATTAAATTTTTTTGATGTGAAACAATGTAAATTGACATTTCTTCATTTTGGTTAGTTTTAAAAGTTTGAAAGAATATATAGGGGATAACTGAACATTTCTAATATGGGTCATTTGAGTTACTCTCTTAATACTGCCATTAATAATATATATATATATACGTCTGGGAACGTTTCTTTATAAGCTTTTTGACCACTCCTGGAAGTTGTACAGCGTGTGTGTGTGTGTGTGTGTGTGTGTGTGTGTGTATCATTAAGTTCATTTCTAAAAACATTGGTCCTCAAATCTTTGCAAAATTGTATATAGTCTAAAGTCCGAAACAGTATCAAATTATGAAACAAGTGAACACTTCTAATTCAGCTTATAAACTTTTGAAACAATCCTGATACAAAAGAAAAATGGATTTCTTCCCTTTAACTTTATTAATTCTTCCTTGAAGCAAAAATTCATAATAGGAGGGAAAGGATTACATCCTTTGAATTTAGATGAAAATTAATCAGTCTTGGGAATTACTCTCATTTAAACAACGATTAAGAGACTGAGACTGCACCTTCGTCTTGTGTCCAACTAAAATTGTCCTTTGTGATCACAAAAACTATCGCGTAGAAAATAAAGTTGGGGAAAAAAGTGCAGAAATAAATAGGTATTTAAAAGTCGGGTATCATTATAATAAATTATTGCAATAATTAAATATCTTATGTAGTACAAAACCCGCAAAAGAAATTAAAATTAAAATTAAAAATTAAAAGATAATTTCAGTTCTTAAAAGGCGATCGCTCTCATCAGGCTGAGTTTTTGAAGAATTATGAGGTTTTAAAATATTTCCTGAAGTACGTGACACTAATAATAATAATAATAATAATAACAATAGTCAGTCTGGAGGGCCAGCAACTGGCACAGCGCTCAGACTAACTAATGTAACCCACTGCGTTAACTCCCAGGTTATTATTACCAGCACCATTGGGAGTCAAACCCCCGACCTTAGTGTCTTCGCTTATAGAGAAACAGTCACAGAGCTATAGACGTTGGGGTACGCGAGACTAGCTGTGTTTTTAATTTTTTACTAACATCAGGAAAGATCCCTTGATATTAAATATAGTTGTGAATATTTGATATTCAGAAATGTTTATGCGGAATATGAGTTACGAATTCATTACTTTTAAATAAAGTATAAAGTATTATTCTTAAATGCTAATCAAAAGGAATATTAGAATAGAATAGAGGAAGGGAGATGAGATCAAACGGAAACCGAATTCGCTTAAATTTATTGTCATAAATAGATTTCCCTTACAGAAGATTTCTATTCGAGGAAATGGCTTTGTAAAGGAATATTCCTCAAACGATCTTTGAATCAAAACGAACCTCGAAGAGCATCGTTAAAGAATATTCACTGAATTCAGAATTGTGATGACATGCGAGACTGAAATAAGATTCTGCTGAAACTCTCTTTTAATTTATCGTCACTTTTTGTAACAAGAAAAAAATATGAATTCTTTTCCTATCGTCCATTTCGTTTTTGTTGTTGTAAAAAACTTATACAGTAGAAATACCATCAAATTACCAAAAAGTACAATGAAGCGAACAAGAAAACTATCAACAAATGTACCAAAAGTACAATACACTATTAGTGTAATAAAAAATTAACCCTTCATGGACGAATGGGTCGAATAGACACCGTTTCAAATATACGCACTGAGATTTAACCCTCCAAATTCATGGCGCTAAAGAATTAACCTATAAACATATCGATAAGATTTATTTTAAATGAAAATTAAAATATGGCAAAATGGGATCACCTGAACGTCACGACTTAACCTAAACAATCGTCAAGGGCGTACAGTTGACCTAACGATTGGTTAAGTTAAGTCGTGATATTTTCATTAGTTAGCCTTATAAGGCTAACTAAAGAAGGCTGGGGCCTTGATCTTCAGGTGATCCGCAAAATGTATAATCAAATGTGCCTTACATCAGCCCTGCAAACCTCATACAGTTTATGTAGAGAAGATTAGTTTAAGGAATTCTCTATCTGTGACCGCTACGGAACCATAGTAAGTTAACATGACATAACAACGCCAGAATTGGGTTTGCTTTGGAACATTTACTCAAAATCAATGACTGACTTTCTATGAAAAAGTGATATTTTCTGACGACAAACCTCTTTTCTACGACGACCATAGTGAACGAAGTGTAAATAACAGAATGTCGTAGTGTAGTACTAAGATGATTCCTAGACTTAGAAACAAATCATACACCGCCCGTTTAGCAACGTTAAATTTATTCTCATTTGTAAAACGGCGTAGTCGAAGATATTTAATCCAGGTATTTAAAATGATTAAAGGTTTTGATAATATACAGGGTGTCCCAAAAAAAACTATATACTCTTTATAGCATTATATATTTTATAATTTAAAAAAAAAACCAAACAATATATTGTTATAGCAATTGCCAATGAAAGGTAAACTAGTAATCTAAGTGATCAAAATGTTATAGCGAGTTGTTTGCATATAAAATTTAATTAACTACGGCAAATGCTCAAAATGTTCTCCGGCGGCATGAATGCACTTTCAATACAACAAAATCGTGTGGTCTGATGAAGCTACCTTCAAGCTGAATGGCACAGTAAATCGATACAACTGCAGGTACTGGTCACTTGATAATCCACACGTTTATGTGGATAAACATGTTAATTTACCAGGATTAACAGCATGATGTGGTTTATCATCCAGGGGTTTGGTTGGACCATTTTTCTTTAATGGGACAGTTACCGGTGCCGCATATCTCGACATGCTGCGGACAGAAATTATACCTGCAGTTCGGAAGTTGTTTGGAAACGACGACTTTTACTTTCAACAAGATGGAGCCCCCCCCTCATTACCATTGTGATGTCAGAAGGTACCTCGATGAAACGTTGCCTAACCGTTGGATAGGACGAAGAGGAAGCGTTGAGTATCCTCCACGTTCACCGGACTTGACTCCACTTGATTTTTACTTGTGGGGCTACCTGAAGGATGCAGTTTATGGTACAAGACCTGCAACACTCGAACACCTTAAGGATGCAATTAGGGAAAAGTGCGGGACCATCACAGCATCCACATTAGTCCATGTCTGCGAATCAGTTAGTCGACGCATTCAAAAGTGCATTCATGCCGCCGGAGAACATTTTGAGCACTTGGCGTAGTTAATTAAATTTTATATGCAAACAACTCGCTATAACATTTTGATCACTTAGATTACTAATTTACCTTTCATTGGCAATTGCTATAACAATATATTGTTTGGTTTTTTTAAAATTATAAAATATGTGATGCTATAAAGAGTATATAGTTTTTTTGGGACACCCTGTAGATGCCGAAAAATATTTTACCTTCAGAACATTTTGCTTCAATCTGTTTAGTTAATTTGTGGAGTGGATTGCCAGCCAGCGTAGTTGAAAGTAATTCGATTGAATCTTTCAAAAAGAGATTAGATACTTATCTTGCCTTAAACCCCCATTTGGAAGCACTTGTTAGCGCGTAGAAGAATTGTAGAATTTTCACTCGGAATACTTCCTCTTTACTTTATAATTTTCACTTTAGCTTTAAATTTCTTTCCTTCCTTTCAAATTCTTTTCTCTGCTTTACTTTAAAACTTTCACTTGTCTTTAAATTTCCTTACTTCTTTTAACCTTCCTTCTTAAGGAGATAGCTTCATAGGGACCAGCCGGTCTGTTGCTGTTTAGTTTCCTTTGTATTCCTTTGTGTTCCTTTGTGTCTTAACGAAGTATTGTACAGGGTGTCCCGTAAGTCTGGACCCATAGGGAAAAATAATAAAATTACAAAATAGTCCAAAAATTTATTTATAATATATTTTTTTTTTTTTTTTATTATTATTTTTATTATTTTTTTATTATGATCTTACTCGGCTGGAGTTTTATTTGTGGGGCCACTTGAAAGCCAAAGTGTACGAGGTCAAACTTCAGAACATTTTCCACCTTAAAGCACGCATTGTGGAGGCGTGTCAAGAAATTTCTGCGACTGTGATTCAGAAAGTGCTGTCGCAGTGGAGATTACGTCTTCAACTATGTGTGCGACACAACGGCGGACACTTTGAACAGATTATGTAATAAATTTTTGGACTATTTTGTAATTTTATTATTTTTCCCTATGGGTCCAGACTTACGGGACACCCTGTAGACAAACTGACGTATAAGCAAGTGGGGATGGATGTCTGGACTTAGGAGTTGGAGAACTGCCTGAAATTCATGGATGCTAGTAAGCAATATATCGAAATTTTATAAGTTATTTTCCCCAAACTCAGATTAATGACGATCCTTCAACAACATGAAATTTATTTTATACACGCTAACTCCTATTTACACCGGTATATATACAAACATATATACATATATATATATATATATATATGTGTGTGTGTGTGTGTGTGTGTGTGTGTATATATATATATATTATATGAAAATGAAAATGAAAATGAAATGAAAATGAAAAGGTTTATTGGCAGACAATAGTCCATATGACAAATATTATTAATACAATGACAGTTCATATTCTAAGGATAGAAATATATACAATTGATTAGAAATAATACTGTAATGTCGAAGTTAAGTGGAGCTACAGACAGACGTTTTCGTACCAAGAAGTCCATAGCTTAGAGGATAAATGGCAGGACTCATGGATAGCTTGGATGATCGGGTTGTTTGATTTTTTAATTATTTGCATTAGACTGTGCAAATTTAGAGTTCTGCCAGAACCTTTTTTATAATTCACCCACAGTTGCTGTGCGTATAGTCGTATATATTACTGCAGAAACTACGAAAGAGAGTGTCTTTAGCTTCACTTGAACAGAATCGAAAGTTCCTTATGGTCATAATCGCTTTGCACACAGGCTTCGAGATTGTTTTCTTATATCCGAGTCATCACTCAAGGAGCTGGTAATAGTTTGACCCAAATACTTAAACTCTTGTACTTCCTCAATTACTTCACCATTCATTTTAAACCTTATATCAGCTGGCTGATTACAGCTTTTAGGATGAAATTGCATAACCTTAGTTTTTGTAACATTAAAAAGAATATTATGTTTCTGCGAATACACTTCGCAGACTTTTAGTAGCCGATCCAGACCTTTAACAGAGAGACTTATTAACACCATATCATCGGCATAAACTAAGTTATTTATCCTTGTGTTTATCTATACAACATCCCACTGTTGCTTCATTAAGTGAAGCAATTAATCCGTCGATATACACATTAAACAGCATAGGGGAGAGCAAGGAGCCTTGTCTCACCCCGCAAGAGGAGCCAAAACACTCGGATAGTACATTGCTCCACCTAACAGTGAAAGATTGGTGGGAATACCAAAATTTCAATAAATTTAATATGTACATGGGAACCTTCCTGTCTTCTAGTTTTGCAAATAAAATATTGTGGTTCACCCTATCCTATGCCTTACTTATATCTAGGAAACAGCTATAAATAGTTGAATTACTGTCAATGTATTTAGATATTGTTTCTTTAAGTACATAGATACACAGGTCAGTTGAGTGGGACCTTTTAAAGCCAAACTGATTAAGAGATGTCCATAGGAAATCATTTAATCGGCGTAACAAGAGTTTTTCTAGTAGTTTCGAGAAGCAGGAAGCAACAGCAATAGGCCTGTAATTATTGCTGGACAGAATGTTTCCATACTTATTTTTGACCAGCGGCAAGATATATACCCTCATGAACTCTGCAGGGATACAGCTATGAGCAAGCATGGCTGATAGGAGCAATGATATATGCAGACATACTACGTCATTTGCATATTGTAAGTGCTCATTCGATAAGTCATCTACCCCTGACGCAGAACCAGTCTTTAACTCTTTAATTAACCTCTTTACTTCAAAAAATGATATCAAAGTATTTTCCCTTGTCCCTCCCACAATCGTTTCGATGCAATCTATCTCAAGATTATCCTTACTCACACTGTTAAGAATATTAGAATAGTGGTTTTTCCACAGCTTTGCAATTTCATCCTCCCCCGACACCCCATCGATTGTCGGAGGGAGGACATTTTTGACACCCGTTTGATTCTTAACAAATTTCCAAAATTTGTTATTATCGTTATTTATGCGAGCTTCACAGGCTTTTGATGCTCGAATAGACTCTTCTTCCTGTTTACATCGCCTTATGGCCGCCTTTTACTGACACCGACTTCTACACATATTGAAGTATACTGGTCCTAATCTGGATCTACCATGAAAGCACCACAAATCATAGGCGTCTTTCGAGTCCCTCTTCAGGGGGGCAATTAAATCATTCCATCCAGGAATAATCTTAGTATGATAGTTGTAAGATTTAATCAGTGAGAATCATTTGAGCAAGGATTATTACAGGCAAGGTGGAAAATTTCTAAATTATTAAAGAGGTGACTTGTTCTGTCTTTGTATTCTATTCTCTGCTGCATATTAACATTGGACCAATCGACACGATTATTCTTACCTATTGAGTTCTTGCAAGTCGTGTTGCGCATAAATTGGTAACGTTAATTAATATTTCTAATAGTCTATGATCAGAAAGAAGGAAATCATGCAGAATATGAACTCTAACAACTCGATCCTTTAGATCCACGCTTCTCAAACTAGGGGTCGCGTAAATATTATTGGGGGTCGCAGAAACATTTGAAAATATTATTTTTTTTCATAAATATACAGTGTTAGTACCTATTGCTTTTATGACATTGAGTGAAGGGTCGCGAAAAAATTTGTCTGATCCAAAGGGGTCGCAAGTGAAAAAAGTTTGAGAAGCCCTGCTTTAGATTATTACTAGTGAGACAATGATCAACCCACCACTCATATCACTAACGTATGTAAAATTACCACTGGCTACCCCTAATACATCTACATCACTTATACTTAAATTGGCCGACTCACACATGTTACCCAATTCTACAAAGAATTCCGAGTTCGCATGTGCGTTAATGTCCCCCATTATTATACCGTGAGAATATTTGGGGTTATCTGATAATGACTTAATTTTGTACAGCAAATCAATGTATTCATCTAGATTGCTGCCGTTGTTATATGGTAAATAGCAGTTTACAATTAAGATGCAATCATTGTTCACTTGTAATTCAGTGCCTAACAACCTTACATTATCGCTTGTTAAAATTTTTATATGTTTTGACAAATTTTTCCTTATTAAGAAAGCAACACCACCAAAAGGCCTACCGTACATTAATTCATCTGACAAGTCTACTGCTCATGACGCATGGTACATAAAGTCATCATGGATGGTAGAGAGGAATTTTAGCTCTTGCTTAGGTCGCCAGTGCTCCTGCAGGAGTATTACATCTGCACTGTCGCAGATTTTATGGACATCTACAGTTGAATTCCTCACTGAACTTACATTATATGAGACTATTTTCAACAAGTTATCCGCCATGACTGATAGAGAATTTATTATTAGTAAGATTATTATTATTTTACACAGTACAACTTTCAGGCATTACCGTTAGGGCGCCTATTATTTTTATTATTATTATTATTATTATTATTATTATTATTATTATTTTGCCTGTTATCAAATCTCCTGGAAAAGTGAATAAACTCCTTAACAATAATACCGTCTGGCCATTGACTCATATTATACGGGTTGAAATGCGCATTTACACCTTTAATTATTACTTTAAATTTGTTATAATCCGGAGATTTCGTGTTTAGTAGTGTTGAAAAATAATCGAAACTTTACAAACCGGTTTTTAATCGATCTGTTTTTTTTTTTTAAACCGGTTTTAACCGGTTATGACCGAAAAGTATAGTAATTTTTAAAAGCCACAATTGAAAGGTACTGACTTTAACTCTTAAAAAGCATAGCTTATCGCCTATTTTTTGGTCAAAAGAATGCAAAAATACATCATCATATGTATGCATATGAATAAGAAAATGACAACTTTGACATATTTTATTTTAGCCAAAATAATACATTATTCAAACAATTTAGATTTGAAATAATTTTTTAAAATAAAACATCTATACTTAGAAAGAAATAAACTTCTTTTTGTAAAAAAATTATAAAGAATAAAAATAAAATTTATCTCTAATTTGGAAAAAACATTGAAATAAAATTTTGTAATAAAAAAAACTTTACCTAGAAAACAGAAAATTGACTCTTCGTGTAAGAAAAAATATATAAATTAATTTAGATTTTATCCCTATTTTGGAAATGACATCTTAAGAAACAAAGGGCATTAAGGGTCTTATACTGCGAATAGGGCTTTAGTCGACTGACTCTACACTACAGCCTACATGATGAGACAAACTGAAGATCGAGTTGCCAGATAGGCAAAAATTATACTGAAGAGCAGTTGCCAGTTTGTCACAATTTAACTTAATAGGTAATGTATTCGAAGTTACTTTTTGTGCGCTGTAGCGCGTAGCTGCACGTTCGCGCAAGTTTGAGCCAAATAAAAAAAATCAATCGATAAAACCGGTTTTTTCTTTCGGTTTTCGATTTTTAGGGGAATTTTACAAACCGGTTGAAAACCGGTTTTTACATACCGGTTTTCAACACTAGTGTTTAGTTTATTAACTATCAATATACTGTGCTCACCAATGACTTCCTCCATCATGTGTCGAATATCGCTTGCCTCGTTCGAGAGCTGAATTCGCGACACAAAGAGGGTGAGATTCCCCATCGGTGGCCTCGCAGTGGAGACCGGTTGAGGAAACCTTCGGGAAGGGCGCCTGTTAACAGTTACCCACTCGTCGTCCTCCTCCCTCAATCTCCCTGAGGCAGGGTTCGCCTGCCTGAGGGATGGGTGGCACAACCTTTGGGGGATAGGATGTATTTTGGGGATGTATATATATATATATATATATATATATATATATATATATATAACGTAAAGAACGACGCTTGTATAGGAGATATTCCGCGCAAGACGAGAGAGAGAGAACGGAACAAATGAAAAAATGAGGTAACCACCTGGGATCTTCCGATTGCCGGTCAGACGCGATACCATTACACCATGGACCTCACTCTTCCAAACGCCGTAATTCTTCTACATACTCGCAGAAACCAATGCCCCAAGGGGGCACCTCCCGCATGCCGTAACATTATATACATTCAACTGCAAAGAACACGCAGTATAAATAACGTAAAGAACGACGCTTGTATAGGAGATATTCCGCGCAAGACGAGAGAGAGAGAACGGAACAAATGAAAAAGCGTCGTTCTTTACGTTATTTATACTGCGTGTTCTTTGCAGTTGAATGTATATAATGTTACGGCATGCGGGAGGTGCCCCCTTGGGGCATTGGTTTCTGCGAGTATGTAGAAGAATTACGGCGTTTGGAAGAGTGAGGTCCATGGTGTAATGGTATCGCGTCTGACCGGCAATCGGAAGATCCCGGGTTCGATTCCCAGGTGGTTACCTCATTTTTTCATTTGTTCCGTTCTCTCTCTCTCGTCTTGCGCGGAATATCTCCTATACAAGCGTCGTTCTTTACGTTATTTATACTGCGTGTTCTTTGCAGTTGAATGTATATATATATATATATGTGTGTGTGTGTGTGTATGTCTATATATGTATATACACATTTTAACTGCAAGCAACACACAGTATAATTAATGTAAAGAACGACGCTTGTGTAGAAGAGCGTTCCGCACAAGATGAGGAGGGAGAACGAAAAATGAAAAATGAGGTACCACCCGGGAATCGAAACCGGGATCATCTGACCGGCAATCGGATGATCCCGGGTTCGATTCCCGGGTGGTACCTCATTTTTCATTTGTTCGTTCTCCCTCCTCATCTTGTGCGGAACGCTCTTCTACACAAGCGTTGTTCTTTACATTAATTATACTGTGTTGTTTGCAGTTAAAATGTATATATGTACGGCATGCTAAGGTGCCCCCTCAGGGCATTGGTTTCTGCTCGTATGTAGGAGAATTACGACTTCTGATTGATCGTGGTCCATGGTGTAGTGCAGGGCTTCTCAAACCTTTTTCACTTGCGACCCCATTGGATCAGACAAATTTTTTCGCGACCCTTCACTCAATGTCATAAAAGCAATAGGTACTAACACTGTATATTTATGAAAAAAATGATATTTTCAAATGTTTCTGCGACCCCCAATAATATTTACGCGACCCCTAGTTTGAGAAGCGTGGGTGTAGTGGATAGCATATCTGACCGGCAATCAGATGATCCCGGGTTCGATTCCCGAGTGGTACCTCATTTTTTATTTATTCGTTCTCCCTCCTCATCTTGTGCGGAACGCTCTTCTACACAAGCGTCGTTCTTTACATATATATATATATATATATATATATATATAATATATATATATATATATTTATGTATATATGTGTATACATATATATATATATATGTTAAACCCTCCGTCTATGGCCTGGGTTGGTTCGAAGTCGACGGGGGTTCTAGTTAGGTGGCAGCAACGGATGTGTTACTTGCAGTAGTTTCTTCTATATTACTCTCCGAGTTCTTCTGTAGTGGCTCGGAGGATTCTGGGAGGCTTACAAAATTTTCTGAAGATTCCCGGATTCTTCTTGTAACGTAACGGGAAATTTTAATGACCAAGTTTTCTGAAGAGAGCAAGGCTCGAAGTAGAAGATAAAGACTATTTCTTACTGTAATTTACTGCTAAAATGTATAGGCAGTGCTCAGCCTTTGCGTTTACTTCTAAATGAACATGGAAGAAATTATTGGGGTTTATATACCCCGATTCTACTAACATCATCATTATTAAATGTTGAAGAGGCATATTTTTGCACAATATTTGAAAATAAAGTAAATCTTTTAGCTGTGGTAATGTTTAAATGAATAAACAAGATATTTGAAGATGAAGCCATATTTTATCTTTAACCGCGTATTTTCAGATCTGATGTTATCATGATCTGCCAAGTTAACTAAAAGTGGAAATTGAACTATGCATCTGTACACTAAACTATACATATGATTAAAAATTAAAGGTTTAAGATTTACAATTAAATGCTCAGGCAAGACATGACTTCATCTTTTATAACGAAGAGAGAATGTATACAAACTATGAACATTGCAAAGTTTAAGCAGGATTCATTATTAAGCGAAATCTAAAGAAAATGATTAGTGGATTTTAAAAAGAACAAGTCACCAATTATTTGGCAAAGTAGAAAGCAAATCAAAAATTTTATCCAAACTCGCGTTAGGCGATTTTGGTCCATATGTAAAAATGAATACATACACGTACAGTCGTACATACATATGAATATAGGTATTATATAAAGTTAAATATATACGAATATATCGGATTATATAAATACATGAACCATATAAACACATGAATTTTAAAAATGGATACAAGAACTATATAAATGAATATAAGAATTACACGAAAGAATAAGATAGTATAGGAATAGGGGAATTATTCATGGTTCATTTTTACAGGGCTCTCTCCTCTAGAATGATATTAATACAATAATATAACATCCTAACTAATGCTAACTAGATGATAACTATGGGTTTTATAATGCAGATTTATATACACAACATAAGTCGGGTGGTTAAGTCTAGTTCACGTGGTCTGGGTACGCACTCTTGGTCGTGCATAAATAGTTTCACGTTGTTTGGTGTCTCTTGTTTTCCTTTGTTCCCAGAACGATTTTTTCACCACAAATATACCGAGGATAATAGCACATACAATAATGATACTAATGGCAGATGTTGAAAAAATTGTTACAGGTTGTAGTATTTGTAAGAGGTTATTCTGGTTATCATCTGAAATTTTAAAACGACTCAATTGATCATTCCATTTACGGGCATGGAGTTCGGGTAGGATGGTTACAAGTTTCATGGAGAGATTTAAGATTTCTACAGCGGGTTTAAATTTATTTTTTGACGGGAAGGGGTACGAGTCATTAATGGTAACCTTGTAAGGGTTGTATATTTGGAAGGTTTACGAACGCAAGGAACAGCCAATTGGTAGGCGAATAACCATAGGTATTGTGATGAAGGAATAATTTGACGGGCACTCGAAGGTAGCGGTAGTCCTTTTCGCAAAAGAAACCCAGATGTCTGGTCCAATTCGAAGTTGGACGGTTTTAGAGGAATGAAATTTTGTAAACGAACATACCGGGGCATGACGGTTACGAATTAAGTCGATAAAGCAAGACCTAGTAGTTGGAAGAATGACTGGTTTGAGTGGAGGGCAAACGAGTTGTTTATTTGTTTGTGGGAATCGGCAATGCCGGACGTCGCTATCTGACATCAAACAATATGCTGACAGGTCTTTGGTGAGGAAAAGATAAGGTGGTACTGTGGGTAAATACAATCGAAAGACATTAGAATTGTTTTGGTAGGGTGTTGGGAAAGGGTGGAATTTATATACGTCATAAGTGAGGACATCGAAAAATGGTACAATTATGAAGTACGTGTAGGAGCGTGGTCCATGTACAGTCCAGTTGTATTCTAGAAATTGGGGGTAGTTAGTGTGGTTGAGTGGGAATATGGGTGATAATTTTAATTGTGTCTAAGCGGTGTGAATCAAGGACTGAAGTGTATCCCAATTTAGGGTGTGTCGAATTTTTCAACTTTCAAATTCCAAACCAAATATGAGGGGTGCTAAAACGTTGCAGCATGACTTAGGAATTCTAAAGATATTTTTGTTAATTTAATATAATTTAGTTTTGCTTGGTAAGAAGCTACATAAAAATAGTGGCTTTTTTTACTTTTTTGTGGAATTATATAATAATTATTATATTAATAATTATATATGCTGTATATATAATGCACTGCTGTTTTTGCTTATTTCACAGGTTGAAACATATTCATCAGTGTGCTGAAGATTACTTGTCCGTCAGTGCTACCATCCTAACCAGTGGGAATTGACCTACAATGGCTTCTAAAAGGAGGACAAGACTGGGGACATTCACACATATGAGCAACCTAATTGGAACTGGTAGAGAGTTGTTGCCCTCTGAACTCCCAACTCTGCGAGACGTTCTGAAATATGGGCTACTACTAAGAGAACAAAGTGGTGAGGATGTGAGAAACTACCCAGCAGCCAGTCTTGCAAAGGACATTTACCCTAAAGTGCTTGAAAAGTGGGAACGAGCAAACAGTTCTTTTGTAGCCCCCGTTGTAAATTCACGAGTCACAATCTTAAACAAGATCCAAGAGAGCTGGGAGCAGGCCAAAAACATATCTCTTGGTTGAGGAAAGCTACATGTCAAAGAGGCTTTCATTGCAAAACTTGACAAGCTTTTTGACATCCTCAGTTGCAAGTGTAAAATTGTTCTCTGCTCTGAATTTGCCTGCCTTACAGATGCTGGTTGCAAAAACGAAACTCACATTAACTGTACATGCCCTAGGGAGATGAAGATCCCTGTGAAGGAACTTGCTTCCATTAAAGGTCAGAGAGACAAGTCTGGTTCTATTGGACCACATCAGATTGGCTTGCCAGATCAACCTGAGCACAACAGACAAGTCAAAAAGCAGAAGCGGCAAGAAGACGAAAGAAGAAGGCTTGCTGAATATAAGCAGACAAGTAAGCAGGATGTTTCAATGCCATCAAATGAAATAATTTTCTCTGATGATGAAAATGAAGAACAAATAGCTGATGCTCAAGATGGAAAGGATGGAAGTTATGAAGTGACATTAGAAATACCAAGCACGTCTTCAACTTCCAATAAAAAGCCAGAGTACAACACATTAGAAATACCTAATGTTGCTATGCATAGCATCAGATATGGTGTTGGCCTGCGTGCCACAGCTGCCATCACCACTGCTGCCTTTATGGATGCTGGCTTGATCACTGAAGAAGACAAAAGACTTGTAGTTGGTCACAATAAAGTCAAGAGGGCCCAAGAAAAAGTTATGAGATCCCTGGATCAGGAATTTGATGATCTTTGTAAGAAGGGTGAAATTGACTGCATCTTCTTTGACGGTCGTCAAGATACAACTAAAGTTATGCTGAAAGCAGACAATTCAGATCTTCAGTTCCCCAGCATCATCAAAGAAGAGCATTATTCTGTGTGCAGTGAGCCAGGTGGAAGATATCTCTACCACTTCACTCCTGAGAAAGGCTCAACGAGAAAAAAACCTGCTGAAGTTATTGCTGATAATCTTGTAGATTTCATGAAGAAGGGCATTGATAAAAGCCTGCAGGCCATTGGAGGTGGTTCTACAAATGTTAACACTGGCTGGGAGGGTGGTTCCATGCATTGGGTAGAGGTCAAGCTTTGCCGTAAGCTGATCTGGTTGGTTTGTGCCCTCCACACTAACGAGTTACCCCTGCGACACTTGATCACAGCACTGGATGGGAAGACCTTGTCTAACAACAAGTGGACAGGTAACATTGGCAAGATGCTAGACACTGCAACCGAACTTGAAATTGATCTTTCATTCACCAAACTCTCAATTGGAGAGCCTCTTACTTCACTGAGTGACAATGTCGTAAAGGATCTCTCTACTGATCAAGCGTACGGGTATAGGATCACACAGGCCATAAGGACAGGAGAACTTCCCACAGATCTGGCCCATCTTGAAATTGGTCGAGTGAGCCATTCAAGGTGGTTCACAACAGCAAACAGGCTTTGTCGCATATGGGTTTCAAAACATGGCCTTAAAGGCAAAACCCTCAACAACTTAAGACTGATAGTGGAATACATTGTTGGTGTGTACTACCCCTGTTGGTTCAACATCAAAGTAAAACACTCTTGGGTGGAAGGCCCACGCCACATCTTGTTTCAGCTGCGGCTAGTTAGGCTGCAAAAGAAGGCTGTAGTGGATGCTGTTTTGCCAACCATCAAGCGCTCAGCATGGTATGCATTCAGCGAAATGATAATCCAGACACTCTTGTGCTCAGATGACAGTGAGGAGAGGAGAGCTGGTGTCCAAAAGATTGTTGACATGAGGGGTGGAGATGATGACACACTTGGAGATCTTTCTGTACGTCCCAGGAAGACACCTTCCATCAATCCCAGTGCTTCTGCCGTGTTGGAGCTGACAGACTGGTCTGACGGGGTATTTGAACCTCCTTTGACATGTAAACTGACTACAGCGGAAGTAAAGAAGTTCTTTGACAAGCCTATGCAAGTTCCACAGTGGCCCTGTCATGCTCAGTCAATAGAGAGGTGTGTGAAACATGTCACAGAGGCAGCAGGCAGGGTGTATACACATGAGAAACGTGAGGGCTATATCAGAGGCCAAGAAGCAAGTCGGCGGCTGATGTCCAAGAACGAATCAAAGCAAGACTTGATGAAACTTGTTGTTTAAATATTTTTTTTTACTGATGTCATTACTTTCTAATGTTGTTTTATGATTACAAGGATCTACAGATCTACAGAAGCTAAGGCTAACAAAGACCCTAAGATCCACTCTAAAGCTAGCCCGAGAGAAAGGAAAGAGTAGGGGGTTAAGAGAAGAGAGGAGAATAAGGGGTTAAGTAAGGAGCAACACCTATCATTCGTGGGTTAACATTCATTCAGAAAAAGAGGAAAAAAGTCTCACCATCATCATCCGCCGGCCACTGCCGACAAGTCAGAAAAATAGTCGGAGAAAATAGGAGAGGGGTGAAAGATGAAAAGAAGTAAAATAAGAACGCTTACAAACCATGCAAACACAGTCTTAACTCACTGTCATACCATGCAAACTACAAACATGCAAGAGAGAGTTACAGACATGCAAAGAAAGGAGATAAGGAAAAAAAAAATAAATAGGTACAGTTAAACAAAAAGTGGGTTAGTTTACGCTACGAGCTACATCTACGTTCGTGTTAGTCTAATTTTTTTTTTTTTTTTTTATTGCTGGCATCACACGCTGGCATGTCACAAGCTGGCATTCATCGTCAACAGACTCATCTTCGAGCACCACCACCAGAGCTCCTGTTGTTAACTTTTTTTTAATTTTAAACAACGTTAATATTTTTAAAATGTCTGTCAAGACGGTTCTTAAACATATTAACGCTGGTAGAATGAACGACTGACGCGGGAAGATTATTCCATTTATCAATTACTTTAAACGTAAAGAAGTTTTTAGCGATATTAGTAATGAAACGTCTGCCACGCAACTTAAATCCGTTATTGCGGGTATTGCTATTATCGAAAGTGAACAATTTATCAAAATTTACGTTATCGATGTTATTAACGATTTTGAAAACTTCAATAAGCTCCCCCCTTAATCTCCTAGTTTCGAGTGAATACAGGTCTAACTCTTTAATCCTATCTTCATAAGGCTTATTGCGCAATGACGGAATAAGTTTCGTGGCACGACGCTGAACCCTTTCTAACCTATCAATATCGTCACGCAAGTACGGGCACCAAAACTGAACGGCATATTCTAAATGAGGCCTGACTAGGGACTTGTAAAGGGGCAATATAATATCCTTCGATTTAAATTCGAAATTACGCGCTATGAAGCCTAACATCCTATGTTTTATGATAACTAGGATATGTTTTATGATTACTAGGATATGTTTTATGATTACTAGGATATGTTTTATGCAGAGAAACTAAAATTTTTATAGCATTACCTGACATTTTGAGAAGCTAAAATTAATAAATGTTGTTTTCCGAGAGCAATTTATGTGCTTTTTAATCAAACGTAGATTTACCAAGCTAAGTGTTGAGCAATCACAAAAATAATAGCAGATTTGAATTCTTCACATCCAAACCATATTTTTAAAACCCCTCAGTGAAGGAATTGGCAAAAATTAATTTTCACCTCCCAAATTGACACACCCTAGACTATCCCATGGTATAAGTGTGGAAAGAGTGATTTTTCTATGAACTAGCTGGGTTGCACGCAAAACCTTGGAATGAATCGTAATTATTTGCTGTAAATATTTATCGATTAGAGTTACTTGTAAGTTTATTATTTCTAGTATTTCTAGATATCTTTTGTGTTCTTTGTATTGAGCTAACATGAATTCAAGGTAAATGAATCTGTCCGAAAGGGCGTGGAGGAAGCGATTGTTTTTGTATAGTGACCTAATAGTTTGTTCTAACATGTATCTATTATATTGCCGATTTCGCGCGAAGAGATTCAATTTGAGTTCAATTCTTTTAATATCTTCTTCGGTTACTAATCCGAATAAACCCTTGAATATTTTTCCTCCTATATCTATCAGTCCCCTTTTATTTCTTTGATTAAATTTATCCGAGATTTGAGTTCTAGTTTGTATCCATGGTAAGGCTAATATTTCTGATAGGGCGCGTGCTGTAGTTCGAATATTTTTGAAGGTATTTTCTAACAGAAGGCGACTAATCTGATCTGTTCCCTGGACAGAACCCTGAACTTTACTTTCAGACGTTTTGAACTGGGTTTGTGTCTGAAGGAGATTGATCTTGATTCTAGCAGGGAGTTGCAAATTGATAAAAAGGTCCGCGTGTCCTTTCAAAAATTTACTTTCTGCAAGCTTTTCTATAACAACTCCGGTAGAAATTCTAATGCTACAGAAGTAAATAATTTGGAAAATTATAAGGGGGACAATTTTATTCATTTCTACGTCTTAGATTATACGGAGCTGGGGGTGGCTGTATGGATACTGGTGTTTGTGGGCGAAGTGGTCAGCCTCGTTTAGGTGGCAATGGGGGTCGACCGTTAAGCTCGGATTCTGAGCGGTTTCGTTTCTTATGTGAAGGTTCTAGTTCACGTGTTTGATGCATTTGCGGGCGGTATGTAGGGTCCGTGCGTCGATCATCAATCGGTGAGGGTGGTGACAGAGGAGATGGTGGAGTTGGAGGAGATGGTGGAGTTCCACTGAGTGATCCTCTCGAAGGGGTTTCTCCAGGGTCTGGGTCCGATGGAACTCTTGGTTCTGGGGCCTCCTCTTGTTCAGAGATTGGCTCGAGTACTAGTGGTATTACGAGGTACCAATCTTCGTCACGGGTAGTGGTTCCCGCGGTGACCACTTCAATTTTTTGATCCCTGCTCGATTTGTTAATCCCATGACCTTTCGAAGGATAGGCGGCTCGAAAGCCTGCCAGCTTTTTTTTGGAACGTGTTGTTCAGCAGCTACCTTCAAATTATCCGCGTGAATGATCTTTAGTTTGGAATGATTGCGGAGGTCGAGGATTTCGTAACGGTTTTTTCCGAGGTGTTTCATAATCCTATATGGGCCATCCCATTTTGGGTATAATTTGCGATGAGCACTTGGCGGTTTCACGCTCTTCAGATAACATCGCATAACGACGATTATAGTTCGTTGACGGGGATGACGCCGATGTTGCTTTTGCTCCATCTGTTGGTTTCGTTGGTCTAGGGCGTAGCGGATTATGTAAAAAATCTTGAAAGATCGTTCAGCTAGTTGCTGATTTGCTTCTGCCATCTCGGAAGATGTTAGAACTGCCGGGTTGATTTGGTCGGGCAAATCAAAGGGTAGACGTTTGTCGTAGTGATATAGGACGAAATGAGGGGTGTCCCCGATAGACACGTTATAGCCATTGTTGATGGCTGTTTGTACCATGGGAAGGGAATCATCCCATGTACTGGAGGATGTATCGACAACGTGGCGAGGGGCTTCTAAGATCTTTCGATTGTGCCTTTCCACTAAGCCGTTTGCCTGCGGATGGTATGCCACAATTTGTGTGTTTTTAATTTTGCACATGTTACAGAGTGACTCGAACAGTTTGGACGTGAAACTAAGGGCGTTATCCGAAATTAGGATGGAAGGAGTAGTATGATTCTGGATGACACTTTCCGAGGTCTAGTCTGGAATGGCAGCTACTTCGCTGTAACTCGAGAAGTGGTCCGCAAACACAATGATGTACTGGTTTCCCTTTGATGTTTTGTGGAATGGTCCCAGTATATCCATTCCAATTCTTTGCCAGGGCCTTTGGTATACTGGATATTTATGCATAGGAGCTATGGTTGGTACGTTGCCTTTGTGTTTTAAACAAGACGGATATTCAGCGATGTATTCATGTACCTTTCTGTTCATTTCGGGAAAATGGTATCGCTCCAAAAGACTCTTGATGGTGCGATCCGGCCACATGTGGCCATACAAAGGTGAGTCGTGACAAAGTCCAATGGCTATATCGACGAGATCCTTTGGTATTTCCACGAGGTCGTTTCCATCTTCGTTCCTAAAATGTACGAGCCCATCTTTGAGGTTGTACTGTTCTTTTACCTTCGATGGTTCCTTTTGTTCCAGGCGCGCCCAGTGGCGTAGCGTGGGGTGTGCGGGGTGTGCGGACCGCACAGGGCGGCCACTTTGGGGGGCGGCCAATTTTGGCCAAGGCTGGCATTACGGTACGGTATGGTACGAAATACCATATTGTTTTCTATGTTTTAAATTGAATTATTAAATTTGTTTTTTTATTGTCTATCATCACGGTTTCAATTTTCATCATTATTACATTGTTCTTCAATCAATAAAATGTAAATCCTTTATATACGTGTGTTTGCTGTAGTGGAAGGTATGTTACGTTTAAGGAAGGGGGCGGCCAATTTGGCTACCGCACAGGGCGGCCAAAACCCACGCTACGGCACTGGGCGCGCCCGAAGATTTTGGGTGTGTTGGTCCTGTTGTTGGCAGTATTGCAGATACTCGTAGTCGAACACAGGAAGAATTCCTATTTTATTCACTTGGGCGTCGGTCTTAAGCCTCGACAATCCGTCTGGAAGAACTTGAAGTTTTCCCGGTTTGTATAAGATTTTTGCCGCAAAGGCCTGAATCAACAGAGCCCATGTACTCAACCGTCCTTCAAGTAGCTTGTCCTTGAAGAGATACGTGATTGGCTTATAGTCAGTTTTGATGGTTACATCGTAGCCATAGACGATATTTCGGAATTTTTTCAAAGCCAAATATACCGCTAGGGCCTCTCGGTCCGTAGTGGAATAATTCCGTTGAGGTGCAGAGAGAAGTTGACTGGCATAAGCAATGGGTAATTCCACACCGTCTACGTTCTGTAATAGGACGGCTCCTAGTCCATAGGAAGAAGCATCTGTGGCTATGGGTTTTGTGTAATCAGGATATTGGAGGATGGGATGACAGGTTAGTTTACCAATTAGTTTCAAAGGCATGTTGGTGATCAGATTCCCAGTTAAATTTAGAATTTTTCTGGAACAAATTAGTAATGGGTTTAGCAATATTTGAAAATGGGGGGACAAAATTCCGATAGAATCCGACAAAACCAATAAATGCACGAGCGTCGTCGATGGTTTTGGGTACAGGGTACCTTTCCAGTGCTTCGAGTTTGGCTGGATCAGGTTTAATTCCTATGGATGATAGTAGAAATCCTAGGTATACCAGGGACTCTTGTAAAGAGTTGCACTTTGCAAGTTTCAGTTTAAAGTGTGCTTTTCTCAAGCGTGATAGCACATTCTGGTGACGTTGAAAGTGTGTTTTTATAGCCGAACTGTAAACTATAATATCGTCAAGATAAACGAGAGTTTCAACACCTAATAAGTCGGAAAGGACTATATTCATCAACCTAGAGAAATTAGCAGGCCCAATTCGGACTCCGAAAGGTAAAACCTGGAATTCGTAATGGCCTCGGTTAGTGGAGAAAGCAGTCAATGCCCGAGATTCGGGACTGATCTCCACTTGCCAATAACCGGATGCTAAATCGAGGGATGAAAAGAAGTTAGCTTTCCTTACGTTCAGAATTGTTTCCTGCATGTTTGGAATAGGGAAACGGTCTGGGATGGTAATGTGGTTCAGACGTCTAAAATCTATACAAGGGCGAGATGTTCCGTCCTTTTTTGGAGACAAGATTCATAGGAGCGGACCAGGAACTAGCTGAAGGCTGAATGACATCCTTCTCCAACATGTCTGTGATGTGTTCCTCAATAGTGACTAATTTGGAATGTGGAACCCGATAGGGAGGAATGAAAATGGGTTTGGAATTGGGTTCCAGCTTGATTTCAAAAGGAACCAAATTAGTTCGGCCCAGAGGATCTCCTTTTAGGACAATCACATCTCTATTTCTTATCAGGAAATCGAGAAGTGATTCCATTAGTTTGGGATCCTGTAAGGCTGGTGACTCCTGAAGGGAGTGCTCCAGACATTTCATATATTCTTCTTTCAATACTGAAGGGTTTAACTCCAAGGAACTGGAAACACGATTTATCGTACTGGTGGGGAAAT
This sequence comes from Bathynomus jamesi, assembly GCA_023014485.1. Classification (NCBI taxonomy): domain Eukaryota; kingdom Metazoa; phylum Arthropoda; class Malacostraca; order Isopoda; family Cirolanidae; genus Bathynomus; species Bathynomus jamesi. The sequence continues at coordinate 1,316,907 of JAJOZX010000245.1, read as the reverse complement.
CTGAATCTATTTCTACTGTGGAAACAGTTCCTATTTTCTGATTTGAAGTTAATTCGATAGGGCTTTTTCCTTTGTTTAAACAAACAACAGGGGTAGCTGAATTCTGACTTTGACTAAGGACTTGGGCAAAGTGAACGTCTCTTTTGAAATTACTTTTCTCTGTAATCAGAGTACGCTCTGACTCTAATCATTTTCCTTGACTGTCGACTACTTTTGCTAGGAAACATCTTCTCATAAGGTACTACTGTTATATGCTCGGTAGGGCATATGAAAAATTGAGAATCTGACTCTAGTTCGGCGAGTAAAATTTGCTTTCTGGACTGAACTGAAACTGGCTGACTGGAAACTGACTGACTGGAAACTGACTGACTGTAAACTGACTGACTGGAAACTGACTGATTGGAAACTTACTGACTGGAAACTGACTGACTGGAAACTGACTGTGTTGATCGAACTGGATTCAACAACTGGAACTGATTACTCTTGGGGCTGATTTCTGGAGCGGTTGTCCCTCTGGATGCAACCGACTGTCTTGAACTGCTATCAAATGGAAAGGGTTTCCTATTTCTTTCGGAAATCTGAACTGAACGAATTCTATTAGTATTAAGCTGTCTGTTATTCTCACGGAGATGGTGTGTCCTATTTCGACACTTTACTAGCTTTCCGGCTAGGTAAATCTCCCATTGATTCCGGTTAAAAAAATCCATACCTAGTAGGATATCTGTCTGAAAGGTGGCGACTGTGCTGTGTCCACTATACAATATTTCACGGGGTGTACGCGTTTCCAACTTCTAAATATAATTCAATTTCTCCGTATGTAGGTATGGGTGTGCCTGTAACTCCTCTGAGTTGAGAGGAGGGTGCCTTAATTTCATATTTGTTATCTGTACTTGTTAGTAACTCATCTACACATTGTTTCTTAATTAAAGTCGCGTGTGTTCCTGTAACTAGGAGAACGGTTAAATCTTGGTTATCTATGCTTCAATTTATTATTAAATCTAGGAGGTTTGCACCTATTATCCTGATGGGGAGTTGATGTGTGTATTTGGGTACATTACTGCTCTTTAGGAGGGAGGAGGTTGAACCGCCGCCTCCAAAGTAGGGTCTAAAAAAGGGCTCGAATTGTCCTCTGTGGGAGGACCTCGGTCATATTCTATGGAATCACCATACGCTGGAGGGTTTTCTTGAAAACTGTACTCTGGTGAAAATGATTCCTCCGCGGGTACTTCTACGTACCGAACTATCCGACTTTGCTGATTGTACTGGAGTATGTACAATTGTACATGGAGTAAGAGTGTGATTGACCCTGTGGTCGTAATCTATTTGGTTGGCGGTTCGACTGAGGCTGGGAATGGACTGGTTTCTGGGGATTGGAGGACTTTTGGGAACGTTGGTGGTTCGATTTCTGGAAGTGGGGCCTATACCTTGCAGGGACTTTATCGGCACATTTTTGGCGATCGCCACGGCGATGACCATGTTCGTGACAGTGGGAGCAATAAGGGGGATAATTGCACTGACTTATCATGTGCCCAAAGCTATCGCAGTTAAAACACTGAGGAGGAGGGCGTGTATTCTGGGTTTGGGGGTCTTGTTTCTGAGGCGGTGTTCCCTGCATTGGCCTCGATTTATATGGTTGTTGTTGTTGTTGTTGCTGTTGTTGTTGTGGTTGCTGCTGCTGAATGTAATGTATGGGGGTTTCTCTTCCCTTTCGGTAGTTCTGGTTTGCTAAATCTGGGTAATGTTCCCGTGTTTTATTTATGGCTACACTTACTGGTTTGTCAACACTTAGAAACTCTTGAAACTTTTTTTAGGTGCTCCTGGTAGGTTTTGGTAAATGGTCGTTGCTACTATTAGGTTTCTTTTTTTGAAGTGAAAGTAATGCCACACGCTAAGGGTTGTGCAAGTGGTATTTCTTTAAAAAATTCTAATACGTTTTGTTTAAAATTGTCCCATGTTTTAGCTTCGCTAATGGATGGGACGTAGGTGACTGTATCATGAGCATTCCCTTCTTTAGGGTCGATAAACCTTTTTGCTTCCCTAATCTTTATATCATCATCGGTGATGTTTTCGCGTAAGAAATGTTGTTCTAAAGACTCAATCCAAGGTCTTACGCGTGGTTGAACAAAGTGATTATCTATGGTTCCCTTAAAAATTAAGACAGTATGGGGAAGGTTTACTAGTCTAACTAAGTTAATGTATGCTGGGGCGGGGGTTTGAGACATATTGGCTTGTACTTGATCTGAAGTTTGTGTGTTTGGGAATATGTTTGAAGGGCGCGTGGTAGGTGGAAAAATGTGTGTAGGGAAATTTTGAATGTCAGAAAGCGCACCGTCTGAATCGTTCATATGTGAAGGTACGATTAACGTGTTCTAATTTTGTCTGCTTGACCGATCTTAATTTATGAAATGATCACTTAAGGAGTTTTCCTAACTACTCTATCTAAAAAATACACATTAAATAAATGCACAACAATTCGCCTAATTAGGGGAAAATTTGAAAAGATTGTAAACAAAATAATAATAAAAAAAATGTAAACAAGATTTCACTCAAATGTACGTGAAGGTATGGTAACACTATGCTTGTTACATTAAATAAAATTATATTATACTAATTATAATAGGGGAAATAACTCTATTTCACTAAAAAGAAATGTATCATTGGTGTATGCAATGTTCACTGTGTTTTTTGTTAACTGTGGCTCGATACTAATTATTAACTGTTAATAATACTGTCTTTTCAAATGTTTAGAGATTATTTAAAAAAAAAAAAGTTCTATACTTAACAAGATTCCTACGGCGAAATCTTTGGAGACGTGTCCTGAAGACGTTTCTTGCTGGCCACTTGTTCTTGGATGAAAACTAGGCGGGGAGAACTTGACGTCATGACACACCGGTTCAAGGGTAGATGTGACGAACTGGAAGTCGTGACACGCCGGTCAACTGGGTGTTGGTTCTAGTTCGAGGGTCTGGAAGACTGGAAGAATCCTGGATGCAGAGGTCGCCAGTTGTTAACCACTCCGTCTATGGCCTGGGTTGGTTCGAAGTCGACTGGGGTTCTAGTAAGGTGGCAGCAACGGATGTGTTACTTGCAGTAGTTTCTTCTATATTACTCTCCGAGTTCTTCTATAGTGGCTTCTTATAACGTATCAGGAAATTTTAATGACTAAGTTCTCTTAAGAGAGCAAGGATCGAAGGAGAAGATAAAGACTATTTCTTATTGTAATTTACTGCTAAAATGTACAGGCAGTGCTCAGCCTTTGAATCTACTGGTGAATGAACATGGAAGAAATTATTGCGGTTTATATACCCCAATTCTACTAACATCATCATTATTAAATGTTGAAGATGCTGCATTATTTTTGCACAATAGTTAAAAATAAAGTAATTTTTTGTTGTGACAATGGTTAAACAGATAAACAGGATATAGGAAGAGGAAGCCATATTTTTATCTTAAACCGCGTATTTTCAGATCTGCTGTTTTCCTGATCCGCCGAGTTAATTAGAAACAGAAATTGAACTATGCATCTTTATACTAACATATGCATATGAGTAAAAACTTAAAGGTTTAAGATTTACAATTAAATGCTTAGGCAACTCATGACTTCATCTTTTATAATGAAGAGAGAATGTATACAAAACATGAACACTGCAACTTTTAATCAGGATTCATTATTAAGCTAAATCTAAGAAAATCATTAAAAAATTTTAAAAAGAAGAAGCCACCAATTATTTGGCAAAGTCGAAAGCACATCAAAAATTTATCCCAACGAAAAAATAATAACAAAAAAAATAACAATATCGCTGCGTATACATTCCTAATGGCGACATAATGTCGGGTCGGACATTGAGTACATTGTAATTTTGGTTTACTATAACTATGATTATAATTACCAATTAATTCATATTCATTTATTATGGTTAACTCGTTAACTACAGTTTCATTAAAGTACATTAATTACATCATATTAAATCATTATAGTTAATTACAATTGACCACAGTTAACTATAGTTTACAGTGTTTGATATTTACATTAGGACAACTCTTATTTTAAGATTTAACACAAAGTACATGGGCACATATATATATATATATATATATATATATATATATACATAACACGCATAACGATATATAACATAATCATGCTTTTGAATTAGAATTAAACAAGAGAGGAGATTTCGTAATTAGATGCCCGCCTTCCGTGTTGGTCAGCGAAATTAATTGGAACACGTGTGTCAGCATGACGAGTATCTTGCGAGGGAACAATTAAAAAAAATAACAAGATAAAGGTCAAGAAAGGACATGGACGTATGAATTGAATAACAGATAACTTTCGTTATGCGAGTTTGGTCCTTATGTAAAAAATGATAATTGAATATAAAGATTATATAGGAATTATTCATTGTT